>JANHGL010009610.1:0-17584 GCA_024611195.1 Ceyx melanurus | reverse complement strand
ATTTTATATATAAACAACAGTAATTTGTAGAGGGTGTATGTGAGGGGCCCGCGGGGGGGGGCGGGGGGGGGGGGGGGGGGGGGAGGGGGAGCCGTGTCTGGTTTTTTTTTATGTTGTAGAAACCACTTTTAAATTATCATTTTTGAGACAAATGTGAGTCATGTAAATACGTATTTTATGAGGAAGCACAGTAGATGCCCTCCCCCACTATCAGGCTTTGGCAGACTCCCAGACATGACTGTAAAGCACTGTATGACCTCGGGGTGTGCTCAGCCCAACAGCATTTTATACCAAAAAGGAAATATTTTGATTATTTTTGTTTTATTCATAGGCCCCGTGACCTGCTCAGTTGATTTTTCATTTACTTTTGTCTCCCTACAAACATGCAGTTTCTCATGTGAGGACATGGAGGTGCTCATTGCCTGTTTTTCAGATGCATGGGTACCATTTGTAAGCCAGGAGAAGTGGCCGCTGCCCCTTGCGCTTCATTCCACCTGGGTGCTGTAGGACATCTCTGGAAGAGGCAGGAGATTTGGGGTTCAGCAGAAACCTCCTTTGGTGATGGACCAGGAGAATGATGAGAGAAGCTCACCCTGCCATGGCAGCAGTCTTTCCAGATGCTCCTGCACTGGGGAAGAGGTTAGAAAGTGGAAGGGAATTGTTGGCATCCATATATCCCTTTGAACACAACAAATATAGGAAGGAAAAGAGAAAATGTTTCTCCTGTTTAGGAATCTGAGCTCACTGATGATCTTCCAGATGCTCCATGTGACTTTGTGCTCATTGCCATTGATTTCAGAGGGCTTTGTGTGGGCCTCTTTAAGGCTCCTAAAGTCCAATTTAACTTGTAAATACTCTTTACTATAAACCCGGTGCCAAGAAGCTAAATAATAAGTGGCACCAAGTGCCTGTATTTTTGCCCCTCTTTTGTTTGACCTTCCCTCCTCCTTCCACTCCAGAGCTTTCAAATATTTCACATGGGAGGGAAATATTTTTGCACAGAAAAGATATTTAAGTGCAAAGTCTCTTTATAGTGAAATGCTGCTACCACTGAAAGGTTACTTATTGAAGGAGGGTTTTATTTCAGGTTAATCCAAAAGATTTAAAAAAAGAATAGGTAAGGCATCCCAGCACAATGGCCTCAGGAGGGAATGGTCCCTTTTCCTCTTCCCAAAATCATGTCCCCAGAAACAATCACTTTTGACAGACCCCACAAGAAGTAAATAGCACCTTAAATTTCTCCTCAGGGGCTTTAAGGAGTTTCCTATGCAATTTAACAGAGCACAGACAGAGGGTCCATCACCAGCCAAGCCCACTGAGGCACTATTAAGAGCTTGTTTTTCCATGCAGGAACAGAAATCTCCATCATCCTAAGGACTGTCTCCCACCAGAGTGTGCATGCAGGTGGAGGGGTGCCCTTTCTACAGGGGTTTGACCCCTTGGTTTTCACTTTTCTGGCAAAGTCTGAAGCTCCACAGAACAGCTGCACCTGAGGGTGTCAGCAGCAGGTGAGTGCAGGACTTGGAGCCTCCTGTATTTCGGGGATGTTCCTGAGTAATTTTGACATTTAGAAAAATAATTTTTGTTTACCCACACACCCCTTTTGGTTATTCTGTCTACCTCAGGTACTCTATATACTCAGCTTAACATTTCAGCAGCAGCCTAAATCATGCTGTGCTCAGCTCATTAATGGCTGCACCCTCTCTAAGACCCAACAGAGCACGGCCAGCACATTTCAGGGCCTATGAAGTGACCACTGAATTGATTTGTCCATGTCCTCAGTCCAAAATCCAGTCCCTTCTCTGTATGTATGTCCTTCAGATGCCTTTTGCCTGTTAAATGTCAGGCTCTTCACTGAATCTTTCTGTCTGGGCTTCACACTGCTGCCCTTCATGCAGTAGCTTGTCATGTTCCATGTTCCTCCCCTGTCTTTTTTTTTTTTTTTTTTTTTTAAATAATACTTTTGGAATAAAAAAAAAAAAATCGGATTAAAGCTGTTACTATTCCAGTGCTCCTGAGTAGATGTCCTCTGCTGTTGTCTCTTCATCTCAAAGCAGCTTGGAAGTGTGGGATTCATTTAGCAGGTTTTCTACTGTGCCAACAGCATTTTTCCACACCTAGAGCCAGCGGTCCTCAGGGACTGAGATTGATCCCATCCTCCTTCCTCAGGCCTTTCCATCCTGCCTTCTTCAGGGGAAGGTCAACTGGAAACAGTCTGGCCTCTCAAGCCGCTGCTTAGTTTCAAGTGCTAGGTAAGAAACTTCTGAAGTGGGGGAAAATCTGGTCACAGAATTTGTGTTGGCATGAAGATGTTTTTCTGGTTGCTTTCTGAGTGCAGAAAACGTCTTTAGCCAAGGCAGTTATGGTGCTCCTGGTGGGAATAGCTTTCAGATTCTAAAACATGAAAGTGGAATACTCAGATATATCTGGCTCTGGCTTTGCTTTACTGAGGGTGAGGAAGAGACACACATGATGGTTTGATGCCTCCACAAGGCTGGTGAGGGGTCTTGAAACACAACTCTTGTGAGGAGAAAATGAGGGACCTGAGGTTGTTCAGCCTGGAGAAAAGGAGGCTCAGGAGAGATTACCTCAATCTCAACATCTTCAGTTAATTCAGGCCTTGGCAAAGGCTCCCTGGAGAGTGCAGGGTGGCAGAGTCAGTGTTGCTGCAGCCCAAAGGATTGGCTGTGGTTGTTGAGAGAGACTGTGTCATGGCTGGTGTTTGGGCTTTAAAGCTTTGCATCTGGGACACTTGCACCTCCAGCACATGTGAGGTGATGTGCCAGTGATGGTGTGGAATTTTTCTGGATTACTCCTAACTTTTTGCATAAAGGGTTGGTTTCTGCTGCAGTATTGGTCCCCAGCACTTGAAGGTTCACCCCTGGGAATAATGCCTGAGGATAATGCTTTACCACAGATGCTCTACCATGTGCCACCTCTCTCCTACCTGGTGTGGGCAAGTAGGGCACCAGCCATCTAATTTGGCCACTTCCCTATGAGCTATTTCACTGCTGACTGGTTCCCTCTAATATTTAATCTCCAGAAAAAGGATTTGGCTTTTCTTCCTTAGGCAAATCAAGGGAATGAACTGCTTTAGTGCAAGTCACCTTGGCAATGCATTTGCATAATTTTCCATTTTCTCCTCTACTTCTTACATCAAAATTGAATGATCATCTTGTATCAGCTGGGCTCAGCACTAAATGACTGAAGAAGAGATGTCAGAAGGGGAGGAGAAAGAAAAGTCACCTCTGGGTTATCAGTGTCTGTACAGAAAAGTTGCTGTATCAATGTTTTTTGCTTTGTCATCACCAGCTCTCAGTGTCTCACCATCCCTTCAGTTTGCAAGGAAAACTAGGCTATGATTAAAGACTCTGGAGGACTCTGGGCATATGTTTTCACCTGTAGTAACTCCTGCTGAGAAACAATCACTTTGCTTCCTTCCCAGATTTTAATTAAATGCTTGTGGATTATCTGCTGTCAGGACACCCCTGTTTTGTGATATGAGGAGCTGGTCACAAGTGTTTAGAAAAGAGTTGGTTAAAGGGCTGTTCTCGCATCTTCCTCTTGTTGGCAGGTTTCTTTTGCTACCAAAACCTCATCCTTCCAAGGGCTGTCCCTGGCATCCACCCTCCTCTAATGGCCATATCCCCTGTGCCAGGTGGAGGCATGATGGTTGGCTTTGTGGAATACCATGGCAGAAAACAAGGATCATGGCTTATCTCTTGGACTTCTGCCCTTGGTTCTGAGCTTTGTGGGCATCCCAGGTGTATCTGGTTCAGCTGTCCTGTTCCAGGTTTGGGTTTCTGTGTCAGCTGGACCCTTGTAACCTTTTTGCCTGAGTAACCCAAGCCATCTTAATTGGGCTTGATCCCTCAGAAAATGTGGGTTTGGATGACTGTAAATGAATGGAGATGGTCATTGTGCCTGGAATGCAACTCCCATTGTGCATCCAAGCAGGCTTAATCCATCAGTGGAATTTAGGGACTTCCAAGTGGTAAATAACACATTTGGGATCTTTTATTATACTAGGGGATTGGAAAAGCAGAATAAAAAGGCCTGTTTTTCCTACAGGCTGGGTGCAGGGGAGCCTGGCTGAAAGTCAGGTGAACTTCACTTGTTGAGCAGTCAGTTCTTCAAGGGGTGACCAATTGCTTGATTTGGAGTGGACCCTGGTGTAATACATGAAAAGTAAGGAGCCTCTGCTGGGGGAAGGAATGTGTTATTTTTGTTATTGTTTAACAGACTCTTGATGTCAGGAGCACCACGGATTGTGGTTTCCCCTTCCTTTCCCCGCCCGTCACCAAATCCATCTCGTGGAATCCCTTGTGATACTGAAATCATCTTGGACCCTCCACGGTGTTTGGACCAACAATTTGTGGCCAAAACTCTGAGGACAGCCCCCACTGTCTCTTCAGCAGCCTCTGGAAGATAGCGATTCTTGGGTTCCTGCCCTGCTTTGATTACCCCCCACAGAACATTAATGAAAGCTTCCAGCAGACTCTTTATGAGGTCTCAGTGGGCACAAAGCAAGTCACTGACATGTGGTCACTGGGATGTGGTTCCGTCCCTTACTGGGAGAGAGCGAGGAGCTGGAGAGCAAGACTCAGAAACAGATTTCAGCTTGCTGAAATCTGGCCCAGTGAAGGGGGGGACCACGTGTCCTTCCCTCTGCCCACACACCACCACCACCCCCCCCCACCCCCAAATAATCTAGGCTGGTAGCATTTCAGGGAAGAAATCTGCTCTGTTTCTTCAGGCTGACCTTTTAGGTCTGGTCATGTTGTTAGCTAAGCCAACCAATATGTGGAGGGGGGGGCAGGATTTAGGATTTGCTGGTGCCTGAAGAGCCTGTGCTGATGACTTGTTTTTATCATCCTAAGCAATCAGATCTGGTGCATGAAACCTTTCATTCGGCCTTAATGGAAAGGGAATTGATGCTGGGAGCTGTCAAAGCAGAGTCACCTGACAACAGCTTTTAGAGTGAGCTGTGACATGTGCCATAGGCAGGGCAGGAGTTTGACCCAGGATAGATGAGCTTGGAGACAGCATTGCCTCTCCTGGAAGCAGTGGCATCCTCAAAAAGCAAAGAAATGTTTCTGGATGGAGATTTAATCTCTTTCAACCCAAAAAATTCTATGATTCTAAATGCTAAAGCCAGAGCAGTTTGCCCCATCTCTGGGTTCAGCAGGGCACGTTCCTCCCTGAGAAGGAAGAGACTTGTCCTGCATTTCATACCTGGTTCACTTTGGTAATTGCTTCCCCCCCTGGTTTCATCACACTCACTTATAAATAACTTCTAAAAAACACCTCTGCAGGTGATAATTAACTGGAGAGCTATGTGGCTGCTCCAGCTAAATTACCTGGATTCAGGTAGTGTCAGCTTCCCGACATCCACCTGGAAGTGCTGCATGTCACAGCAATGGACATCTCCAGGGCTAAACCCCAGACTCCCCCACTTGGATGGTGCAGGAGGGTTCACAGGGATCACAGACATGGTTGCATTGGAGGGAACCTTGAGATCATCTCATCCAACCCCCCTGCTCCATCAGGGTCACCCAGAGCAGGGTGCCCAGGATCACATTGTCCAGGTGGGTTTGGAATCTCTCCAGAGAAGGAGACTCCACAGTCTCTTCGGGCAGCCTGGGCCAGACTGGCAACCATGCTGCTGGGATAGCTCTGAAAAACAATGCAGAAGCCAAGGCATATTGTGGAGTAAATTCAATCACTTCCCTTGGGGACTCTGGGGGGCTGAGGGCTCTGCACCATAGCAGTCGTCACACTTGCAATCCCAAAGCAACCTTGTTTATCAATGTGTCTTTGAGGTTTTGTTTTTTTGTTATGTTTTGTTTTTAAATGAGGCTTGTCCTGCTCCTGGCAGATCAAGATCCCTCATCCACACTCCTTGGGGAAGTGATCACATAACACTTTCTCATCTCAAGCTTTCAGGAAACAAGGCTGGAATAGTGTTTGGGACCTCCCGCGAAACCCTCCAAACTGAAGTCACGGCTGTAGGAAGTATTTACTTTCTACAAAGCCACCTGAAAGAAAGACCTTTAAAAAATCCAGTTAAATAATTGCAGGTCTGAGTGTGAGCATTTAAGTGGCAGTACACAGGACAAGGGCAGCATCAAGGACCCAACTTCAGCTTTGCAGCCCTGGGAGACTTGTACAGGAGAGGAGGAGAAGAAAGGTGGAATACCAGGAGGTGGTTGCTTCTGTTTCTTTTTCTGCCCCTGCATATCGAGCATATTTAATTTTTCAGTGTGTCTTGCAATGGGGTGAGTCCAGCAAGTGCTGTGTATCTGTGGGCCAGGGCTCTTCTTGAGCAAGTAGAGAAGCCTGAGAGCTGCCCATAGCTCTCATGGCAGTGGAAAAATCTCACTTTTTCCACTGAGGACTGGAGGTCTTGGGGGGGCAGGTTGTAGAAACCCTGCAGAAAAATGTGAGCAATTCCTGCCAGTCTGGCTGATGGGGAGCAGCAAGAGATGCTGACTGCATTCTAGCTGAGCTAGGGCTTCTGTGTCCCCCAGGACACCCTCCACTGCAAAGTCAAAAGGATTCTTGCCTATGCTTTGCAGCCAGCAGGGTCTGATGGTCACCAGAAGAGCCAGGAGCAGCACTGTTGGGTTTTTTCCCAGCCTTAACGTTGCAAACCTGAATGTTAAAATCCAGTCCAAAAAAAAAAAAGAACCCACAAGAAGTCCTCAGGTAGGAATGGAAAGCACCATCTCTCCTTTCACCACTCTGAAGGGGTGCTGTGTGAATGCTTGGCAATGCCAGAGGCTGACAAGCTGGGGGTTTTTGTGCCTGTCTGTCCTCCACAGGCAGCAAAGGGATCTCAGCTCCTGTCTTGGGGTAGGTGTTCAAAAGCAGAAATAAGGAGGGTTTGCTGGAAAAGCTCAGTGCAGGGCCTGGAAGCCTGGGGTGATGTGGAGCCTGTACAGCTCAAGGAGAGGAGCAGTGGTTGGTCCTGCCTCAGTTTCCCCTTATGGGAAGTGATTGGTCTCAGCTCTATTGCTTAGAAATGCATAGTGGGTTATGATTCTTCTCCCAACAAGGGAAGAAGGGGCTTGGGTCTCTCTGGCCTGCTGAAGGGGCAGCACAGCTCTACATGGCATCCAATGAAGGGGCAATGAGAGGGGACAGCATTCCCAGATTAACTCTTCCCTTGAGGTGTTTTTGGAGGACTGTGTTGTAATGATGCTGCAGCTCCTTCAGCTCCCTCCTCTACACCAAAGCTGCTTGTCCCACATGCTTCAGCTCCTAATTCACTCTGAAAATCACCTCTATGTGGGGGGGTCTGTATTGCTTGAGCAGACACAAGTTGCTATTGAGTTCTATGGAGCTACCTGGGCTGACTTGGTGGGGAAGGATGGTCCATCCCTCGCTTTCTTGTTAGAGCAATACTGTAGTGTCCTCTGCTGGCGTAGCTGAAACTGGACATTATGGGACACTTGTCCAGTCCTGGCTCTGCACATCCCCTAAGGCCCCAACATTTCTGCAGTGAGTCAAGGGAAATGAAGGAGCCAGGCAAACTGAGGCTAAGGAGAGAAAAGGGAAAAGGAGAAGGCTACCTGGTTGCTGCTCCTGTTTTGCTTTGGCTGGGTTAAAAGATCTTTCCAAAATGAAACAAAAGCAGGGGAATGGGCATTTTGATTCTTCCTCCCTTTCTTTCCTTCTTTGTCTTCACTGACACAAGAAATTTTGAGTTGGGAAAAAAAAAACCCAAACACAACAAACCAAACACAAACCAAATGAACCCCGAACAGCTGCAATCACGTTAATTTTTAAATTACTATTATGTAAATTTGTTGGTTTTGTGTTGGTTTTTTTTAGTTTTGTTAATCTGATCTGAAATCAAGAGGTTTTTCTTGTCCATGCAGAGAAAGTCACTGAATTGATCCAGAGCCTGTTTGCAGCAGGATGTACAGATGACATCTCTGTGAGGACATTTTAAAGTGGTTTGGTTTTTTTTTCTTTTCACATCAGACAACTGCTGGCAGCCAGCCCTGTGCTCAGAGATGACTGAAACTGCAGCTGCTGGTGCTGTGATGGGCACTGTGAGGTCTCGCTTCTCATTTCCAGAAGCACAGCTGTCACCTGACTCCAGCCAGGGCCATGGGGACAGGCAGAGCTGTCACTTCAGGAACGTGAGGAGCTGTGAAAGCTGCAGTTTAAAAGCAGGTCAGCTCTTACTCACTGTGGGGATTATCTGCAAGTCCCAGAGAAGGGTTTCTTGTGTTTATGTGAGGCAGAAAGAGGAGCAGAGAAAGGCAGAGGATGAAAAGCAACAGTTGGCATTGGTCCTGGACAGACTGCAGGTGGTTTGGGTCTATGAGAGTCAAGGACAGGCTGAGGAGAGTGACTGTCTTCTTGAACGTATCTTGCTGTTTCAAACAGCAATACAAAATAGCAGCAGCACCAGGCACTTAGCAGGATGTCTGTGCTGCCATTATTTACCAGGATACCTCATCCTGAGTAGCCCTGAATAGTACCTTATTTTATATAAGTTTTATATTTTATTTTATAAAAGGTCTTTTCCTAATTTGCATAGTAGTCTTGACTGTGGCAGCCTCAGGGCAACAAAAAAGGTCAGAGGGCTGGAACCACTCTGCTGTGAGGCCAGATTGAGAGAGATTGGGTTGTTCAGCTTGAAAAAGAGAAGGCTCTGGGGAGACCTTCTTGTGAGGTTTCAGTACTTCTAGGAGCCTGTCAAAAACATGGGGACAGACTTTTTATCAGAGCCTGTTGTGACAGGACAAGGGGTGGTTTAAACTAAAAGAGGGAGATTTAGAGTAGATAGACATTTTTGACACTGAGGGTGGTGAAACACTGGCCCACGTTGCCCATAGAGATGGGAGATGCCCCATCCCTGGACATCTTACAGGTGAGGTTGGATGGGGCTCTGAGCAACCTGCTCTAGTTGCAGATGTGGGTTGCACTAGATGACCTTTAAAGGTCTCTTCCAAGCTAAACCATTCCATTATTCTATGTAACTTCTCAACAAGGACCAAGTCACCAAGCAGTGAGACAGTCATGCCAAGAACTGGCTTTTGTGCATCAAGGTGACTTTCACACCGTAAGGCATTGAAATTTTCCCTTCACCATTTCTCCCTCCAAGAATGAACAAGTGTTCAGCCCCAAATCTCTCAATTCAGAAAACACAAGAGCTGTTATTGTTAGTAAGAATTTATTTATAGGGCTGGGATTTGGGTCTTTACCTGAACATCACTTACAAAAAGGAAATCAGTGCACATTTATAAACATTGTTTACAAAGGTCTCACAACCTAACAAGTATGTTCCAGACACAGCACTCTGCCTGGTGGAAAACCTGGGTGAAACACTTAGGGGCTTCACAACCACTTCCTTGCAGAAACCTTAGATTTGTTCAGGGTATTGTAAACACTTTCAAAACCCATTTAAGATGCATGTCTATCTCAGCCCATGTGATATGTTATCAGCGTATAACATTTGTCTCTTCTATAACAACAGCTATACAAAGATTTCCAAGTGCTTGATAAACCTGACAGTCTTACACTAGACCAAATGGTTCTACTAAAGCCCTTGAGGCAAAGTCTTGTGAAATCCTTATGTAGCTCCATTGCATAGAGGTAAAACACAACATGTCACTGAATCCTCTGTACACCCAGACATGGAAGCCTCAGAAGCCTTGGGCTTCATACTAATGTCTTCTCAAGTGGCTGAATCACTCCTATACAGATTATTTTTAACAATTGATTCTTAATTATAGGCAAAAATTATATCAGTGAAACAACCCCTCCCATGGTGCTTGTTTAAAGGAACCCTATTATTTCTTAACTGAAAGTCAGCAATTATTTTAGTGAAATTTGATGTGTTCTCTGATCATTTCAATTTGGAGCAGAGGGATTACTTCCTACCACTGGTCTCATCTGCTAGTGGGACTTTGATTTGGTTGGCTTTCTTGTTCTTCCTTTCTTACAACAGCACCTGCGGCAGCAGAACAGGCAGCACTTCAGAGAAATGAAGAGGGAGAGGAGCACCACGATGAGGAGGAAGGCAATGACATCCAGGGAGTGGTACTGGATCCAGTTCAGATCGTGAGCAGCAGGTCGCAGGTGTGGGGCCCCTTTGTGTCTCATCACAAACTCTACCCAGTGCACAGCCAGGTCCAGGGGGTGGATGGGTCTGTCAAGGTGAAGGTCTGAGAGGCGCTTGATGTTCTCTTTGTACCTACCAAGAAAAGATGTTGGGTGTTTTTAATGACTTGTGCTGCTGAGACTGAGTCCCCTAAAAAAAGAGAAGCACAGTCAGTTGTTTGGTGGCCTACTGGGGAGTTCTCTGGTAGTGTTTCCCCACCACCCTGCCATAAGAAGAATAATAGCAAGGTTATGGGCCCAGAAAAGTGCTGCTTTCAATGACCAAAAAAAAAATAAATTTTAATTTTAAAAAGGAAAAGGTTAAAAAAAGCTTGAGTTGTCAGCTATATAAATTATTATATATTATTGGTCTAAGAACAGCAGTTAGGAAACAATGGCAATAAGGTGCCATTTCTCAGAAAAAAAAAAAAAAAAAAAAAGGAAGAGAAAGTGTGCTGAGGATTGAGAAGCCCTTGACAATGGAGATTGAGAGTGAGGCAGGGTAGGTTTTCAAGCTCCCTTTTGCTGTGATGCCTCCAAACACCTTGGGCATGCTGACTGCAGCACTATTGATAACTTTGTGGTTCCCTGCACTTTTTCCTTGCATGTTTCTCCCCCAGCTCTGTGCTGGAATCCTCCTTGCTGAGCCAGGCAGCAGCTGACTGTGCTCGTACAGCTCCTTATGAACTCTAGGGGGATGGAAATGGAGAGAGTCCAGAGGGGTCTACAGGGACTGGAGCATCTCCATGACAAGGAAAGGCTGAGAGACCTGGGACTGTTTAGCTTGGAAAAGACTGAGAGGGGATCAAACTAATGATGATTAATTGCTAAAGGGGAGAAGGCAAGAGGATGGGGTCAGACTCTTTAGTGGTGCCCAGCAACAGGACGAGGGGCAATGAGCACAAACTGAAACCCAGGAAGTATAACCTAAACACATGGAGAAACATCTTTGCTGTGAGAGTGCCAGGGCCTGGCTCAGGCTGCCCAGAGAGGTTGTGGAGTCTCCTTCTCTGAAGAGATTCCAAACCCCCCTAGACAGTATGTTCCTGGGCACCCTGTTCTTAGTGGCCCTATTTTAGCATGGGGGTTGGATAACATGATTCTCAGAGGTCCCTTCCAGTCCTCACTGTGCTGGGATTCTGTGATTCTGTGAAAATGACTGAACTGAGAGAACTAGTCTGTAAAAGAAATTAGCATTAACACCTATGTTTAGTAAACCCTGCCAGCTAGGAGGCAATGCTTTCTGATACAGTACAACCTCTGAACTATACTGAGGCACTGACACTTGTCTTCCTGCTGCTGCTGTGCACACAGCATCCTAGGCCAGCCTCATGCAAAAAAAAAAAATAATCAGCCAGGAACTCAGCTGAGCCTTTTGCCCTTTTCAGGCTCCCCATTGACTCATATCAGCACCAATTTGGGGAACAAAAGCAGTTCGGCACATTTCTTCACCAACTGCTTTTCTACCACATTGTGTCAAAGCCCTTGATGTCACTGCCTGGCAAATTTGACTCTAAGCAGGTGACACATCTTTTGTCAACTTGTTTTCCTCTGTTGCACTTATAGTCCCTTCTTTGATCCTCTCATGTGAGCCAGCTCTTGTCACCTGATGATTATAATCCCAGGCAGTGAGGACGGTGCTGTTACAGGGTCAGGACAAGGTTAACTCAGGGCAAACCTCAGCTTCTCAAGGATGTAACTTTGCTACAAGAAGGCACAGAAGAACTGGTTATCAGCCTATTCAGATGAAAGCTTATGTGCTGGTGTTAGGCAACAGTGGAAGAAGAAAGGTTGTGTTTCTATTACTGACTTTTTATCGTTAATAATTGTTTTCAGGGCAGTGGATATGTCCTTTGAAGTCATTTCAAGGATATTCAGTGTCAGTCCTGCTCCCCGGGACTCCACTCGCTTGGCGTTGTCCATTTGGTCTCCAAATAAAGGCATTAGTAGCATGGGCACTGCATTGCAGATGCCCTCATAAACACCATGGGAGCCTCCATGGGTAATGAAAGCACGAGTCTTGGGGTGAGCTGTGGAGAAAAGATAGACTCGATTAGACAGTAACACACCCCTGGGGAAAAAAAACAACTTGCAAAATATGGCCCCAGTAGGTAGAAATTAAGAACTTTGGGCTGTCATGGGCATTATTACTTATGGTCAGACTTAGGGCTGCAAAGAACAAGGCATTACAAAGGACTGAGTGACCTTTAGGTTGTGGAGCTCTCTCTTGGTTTGGTGAATTTCTGGAAAACCTTGGATAACTCCCCAAAGCTTCTCATAATTTAGGATGGAATCAGACCCAAGTGAGGTTTAAGAGGATGTTACCATTGTGCGCTTTTCTTACCATTTTCTACCATTTTACAGATCTCCCACAGCCAAACCCTGTTGTCTAACTGACAAATGCACTCCTGGCAATAGCATGTACAATTTTACCACTTAAAAAGCCCCATGACCCATCTGGAAATGTTCATTCATGGATTATAATTTTTTTTCCATTCCACTAGACAAGAGTATGACAAACTCATGTCTGGGTGTTGAGACTGGCTAGCCAAACACTCCCATTTCTGACAGCAAGGGTAGCCACGTGTTGGAACATCTTTCCAAACAGTGTCATTTCATAATTCCACAATTCTGAAGTTTCAATCAGATAACTTTGTAAAAGACGAGCTCTGGTTTGAGCAGCAAAGGCTGTAAGGAAGTCCTGTGACTCACAGTGCTAATGGAGCCAGCAGAGATGATGCTAACCACAGCACCATCGAATTAAAACAAACATGCTGGTATTACTCAAGCTACCTCAGACCTACCTAGAAGGTCATTCTGTGGCAGCCATTTGACGAGCTTTACGTTCTTCGGCAGGTTGGGGGGCACTTTCCCTGTGTATCGCCACAGAACCTTCCAAGAGAAGTGAACACAACATCAGTTCTCAGCAACCAACCTCTTGCTGCTCCTCAGTGGGTTTGAAAAATACAGCCTGAAAACAGCTGTGATGCACAGAACCCATTTGGCTGGACAGAGCAGCTGGAGTAAGAGTTTCTTCTGGCACCGGGAGCAAGAAGGGAGGAGCAAACACACAGAAAGCTGGAGGTAATCAGGTACTGTATTTGAAAACAGTCTTGAGTTACTGTGCTGGAAGGGGAGGAGGGAAACCATACCGTTTGAGGGACCGATCCCAAAGCATCTGCGATTTCCATGGCTTTCTTCATGGGAATCTCAGAGACCATGGAGCCCAGCGAGAAGACAACAATGCCATGTTCTCCAGAGGCATTCACAATATCTTCAAATTCCTGCCAACGCAATGTGCATCCTTAGTCAAAGTCCTTTCCACATTATAAGCTGTAATTTTTGTCCTGTTCCCACAAAATTATGTGAAAAGGCAATAAAATTAACAGTCAACACAATACAATTAACAGATCTCAGTGTTGTTTTGGTTTGAAGAGACCACTAAGATGGAGTCCAGCCATTAACCCATCAGTGCCATGTCACCACTAAACCATGTCCCTCAGCACCACATCTACATGGCTTTGAAACCCCTCCAGGGATGGGGACTCCACCACTGCCCTGGGCAGCTTGGGACACTCCTGACAGCCCTTTTGGGGATGAAATTGTTCCTCATATCCAAAGTAAACCTCCCCTGGCACAGCATGAGACCATTTCCTCTTGTCCTATTGCTTGTTCCTTGGGTGAAGAGACTGACCTGCAACTTTCTCCAACTTCATTTCAGGGAGTTGTTGAGAGCAAGACAGTCTACTCTGAGTCTTCTTTTCTCCAGGCTGAGCAACCCCAGGTCTTTAGCTGCTCTTCACAAGACCTGTGCTCTAGACCCTTTATCAGCTTCTGGTACCCTTCTCTGGACATGCTTCTGCACCTCAAATGTCCTTCTAGATCGAGGAATGAACCCAGGATTTGAGGTATGGCCTCAACAATGCCCAGTACAGAGGTATAGTCCCTCCCCTAGTCCTGCTGACCACACTAGTACTGATAAAAGCCAGGATGCTGGTGGCCACCTTGGCCACCTGGGCACAAGCTGGCTCATATTATGGTCAGGAAAATTAATTATCTCTATAAAAATGTGTCCTAGGGCAAAAAAAAAATGGTCACAGGTGAATGAACAAAGTCATGGAGGTACATAATTTTTTTTTCAGAATCAAGGCCCAAACTGAGATTCAGTGATGATGTGATAAAAAAAAAAATCCCTGTAAAGCAGTCACATAGCAAAGCCTGGATGCTCACAGACATCAGCGGCTGAACAGCAGAAAAGATGCTGTACCAGTTAAGGAGATCAGTTCATCATAATACTTTTCCTGGCAACCAATCCCCAGGTGAGTACATTGTGGTTTGTTTTTCACATTTATTGCAAGTCAGATGTTCTGGTTTTAGAGTTCATGCTCCTCTTTTCAAAATGTGCAGCTGCAAGAAAGAATTAAGATTTTTGAAAGTGTTCTGACAGCAGATAGATCTAGTTTCTAATATCTGGATTTACTAGGCCTACTTTGTATGTAGTATGTATGGAGTATGTATGGAGTATGATACTATTGAACTGTTGCCATTTTTAAAGAATTTTTTGTTTGTTTGATTTAAATAAAAGAGAAACTAGGAAAAGAAAAGGATAATGCTGGATCATAAAACAGCTGAAAGATAGAACAGAAGTTCTGTGCTGTAAAAAAATATTTAGTAAAGCCAGGGAAGGAAAGACAAAACAGGAGGGAATTGCTGTGGGCATCAGAGGTAAATGAGTAGAATAAAATGAACTAAATATTCCTGTAAATCTGGCAATTTAAATGTTATTTCTAGGGTCAGAGGGCATAAATGAGATTGGGCCTCTTTTTTTTTTTCCCCAGAATGGTGGGGGTTGGAAGGGATCTCGGGAGGTCCTCAGGTTGGACCTGTTCCAGCAGGGTCACCCAGAGCAGGGTGACCAGGATCGCATTGTCCAGATGGGTTTGAAATCTCTCCAGAGGAGACTGAAGCCTTTCTGGGCAAGGCTCTGGAAACTTCACAGAAAAGAAGTTTCTCCTCCTGTTCAGATGGAACCTCTTGGGTTTCAGTTTGTGCCCATTGCCCCTTTCCCTGTGGTTGGGCACCAATTACAAGAATCTCGTCCTATCTTCTTGACCCATGCCCTTTAGCTATTGATCAGATCCCCTCTTGGTCTTCTCCAAGCTGAACAGTCCCAGGGTTCTCAGCTTTTCCTCATCACAGAGATGCTCCAGTTCTCTCAGCATCTTCGTAGCCTGTACTGGACTCACTCCCATAGTTCTGTCACAGTCAAGATCTCTCTTAATCTGGGAAGTGCAGAATTGGACCCAGTACTCCAGATGTGGCTTCCCTAGGGCAGAGGGGAAGGAAAGCCTCCTTCGACCTGCTGGCCACACTCTTCTTCGTATAGCCAAGAATGAGAGACTCCTCATTGCACAAGGGATGATGCAGATGTGAGAAGTGCTGGGGAAAGCTCTCGCTTTTGCCTGTTGTTAGTGCAAAGAGCTCCATCTCGTGGTGAGAGCAAGCAGTGCAGCTGTAGCTAAGCTAGGGAAAAAAGGTAACTAACCTGTGATAATGTTTTTTCCTGAGTGCAGCTGATGCCTCCAATGAAGACCATGTTAGGCATTAGGGGCTTGGGGTACTCAAAGACGAAGTCATATTTCATAAGCCAAATAGATGCGTGGCTGAGCAGCTCAAGCACCGTTGCCTCTTGCTGGAGGAATTCTTTGATCAAAGAATCATACGGTGAATAAAGCAGGCTGCAAGCCAGGGCACTGCTCAGGCTCGTGATGAGATTGCCCACGCGCTGGGGGAATACCATGTGGTCCGTGTAGCGAGTGAAGAACCTAGGAACGTAAGAAGGAGGACTGGGGCTTAGGGTAGCGTGCGAGTCTAGGCTGCACGGCAGTCCCCGTACAAGATACACAGAAGGTAGGGAGAGATATTCAGCCACTATCTGTCCACAGGGGAAAAAGGGATCCATAAAGACAGCATCAAATTTGCTTTCTTCAAGGTACTTGATCAGCTTTTTGTCAGACAGAAGACGTTTGCAGGAATCAAGGAACATAGTCGTAATATTTGCAATTTTTGAGAATTTGTCCAGGAAGGGTTGAGGTGTGAAACTCACATAGCCCATCTTTTTAAATTCTGCCTCCACATACTCCCTGGTGTAAGACACAGAGTATGTTTTCATGGTATAATGCACTGATGAATCTATCCGCAAATTTATCTCTGGTGCAACCACCACAATTTCATGTCCCCTCTGACTGAGCCTCTCCACAATCGGGTGCATGCTGAGCCAGTGGCTGCCATCAATAGGTATAACCAGAAGCTTTCCACCATCAGAAAAGGTCCACAGGAGCAAGAAAAACACAGCCCGGAAAGCAAGAGAATGAAATCCTGGATTTGAAGAAGACATTTTCCTTGTTCTGTCAGCAAGGCTTTAACGGCTCAAAACTATCGTGGTGGACAAGGATTGAATCACGAGGTACTTTGCACTTTAATCTTAACTAAGGTAAGTGTTTAATTTTTAACAGAGCGTATGTTTGTGGGCAGAAATGAGGCCAATTTCTAGCTGTGGATAAAGGTTGGGTTTATAATCTCTATGCATGGTGAAGGCTTTAAGGCGCTGGGCACTGTGAGATAAAGTTGAATGCTTGAATGAACATTAGAGGATTCAAATGTTCGAGGGAGAAGTGTCAAAAAGTTGTTAGCTTGTCGCACTGAAAAGCTGAACAAAGTTATGAATGGGATTTAATGCTGGACCCAGCAATTACAACCTTAGTAACACCCAGTTAATGGTGAACTGCCTGCCTTGAGTCTGCACAGCTGACTGGAAACAAAACTTGGCACAAAGGTCTGACCTTTGGGTTGCTTTTTGCTCTTGGGAGTCTAAAGAAGAAGCAATGATTGACCGAGAGCTGAAACTCAGTGGTTTGATAAGGTTTATCGTCAGATTTGTTCCTATACAGTAGCAGTTATCAAAGTGAAAGCCCCAAGTCTGTGGTAGTAAACGTGATGCAAGCTCAGCAGTAACTTCTGCTGTTGCAACACTGCTGTGGTCTGAAAAGCAGAATAAACAACTGATATCTGCACTATTTGCACAGGCCGCCAAGGAGATTTACATGAACCAGGGAGGAACGGTAGTTACACTCCTGAAGACTTTTTATTTCTAATCATCCTCTTACATGATGTTTTATATTGCTGCTTACCCAAATTCATAGAATCCTAGAATGGTTTGGGTTGGGAGGGACCTTAAAGATCATCTGGTTCCAACCCACTTGCCATGTGCAGGGTTACCTCTCACTACACCAGGTTGCTCAAGACCTCATACAACCTGGTCTTGACCTGGAATGGTACTGCTGGCTAGTCACCAGGGCAAGTGAGGCTTTGTTTCAGCACAGTCCTCCATTCTTGATGCCTTATGTTCTTGTACCCTGCTAGTTACAGAGCAGCCTGCTGAAAGGTAGCAGTGGTGGGTTGCCAG
>JANHGL010009608.1:0-27474 GCA_024611195.1 Ceyx melanurus | reverse complement strand
TATATTTATATATTTATATATATATTTATATATATATGTGTGTGTGTGTGTGTGCGCGCATGTGTATGTATGGAAAAAGGGGGGTGTGAGGGTAAAAGTGACAAACTGGTTTCCACTAGAAGTTGAAGTTGCTCCCAGAGGATGACTTTTCCATCTGTACCCTGAAGGAATGCAGGGTCACTTCAGTGCTGCTTCAGCTGGTCTTGTGCAACCATCTCACCCCAAAAACACCTGTGGTGTCAGAACTATTTTTGATTTGAACTTCATTAGATGAGCAGGAAGCAAGACAGTGGAGGTGTAGAGCTCTGGGGAGCAGCTTTGGGTGCATGGGAGCAGTGACACCCTGCAGTGGTAGCAATGGGCTTGGGCTCCTTACAGGCAAAAGTGAAACAGTTTCTTTAAGGGAAAGAAAAAGTGTTTGGGCTGGTGGAGGTGGGTTAAACTTAACAAGGGGATGTTCACTTGTGTTCCTTTCATGTCCCATGGTCCAGCAGAGAGCAGATTCCTGCTTCTCTACAGCCTTGGTAGAAGTTAAACCTGGTACGATCACTGCTGCTAAGGGCATTGAGGACAGGCTTGCAGTGGGGCACCAGACCCACCACTGCTAGACACAGGAGGATAGTTCATGGAGTCCTGAGGGCCCAGCTGCCCTGGCACCAACCAGCAGGGCAGGGTGAAGCCCACCAGCCAGACATGGCCACAAATGGGGGCTTGGTGATCTGGTGCAGGCAGGGAGCTCCTAAGAGTGACTTCATCTGCCAGGCTGGGGCAGGTTCATTCTCTCTAGAAACACAACTCCAATGGTCCTGGCACATCAGAGCACAGATGAGCGTGAGAGCTGGTGCTTTCAAGCTGCTTGTGCCTTCAAGCTGGTTATCCCATCAGTGTGGTGGAGTGGGCACCCTGTGTCATGGGAGTGATAAGCATCCCTGGGAGCCTGTGGGGATGCAGGGGGGAGGCTTGTAGAGCATGTGGTATCAGGAGGGGAGGTACTGGTTCTGGCAGCTGAGATTGCTGAACAGGGAAAAGGCTTAAAGGGGAGAGAGACAGTGGTATCAGATCTTCCAGATTGTTGTTGGGCTGCAGATCTGCTCCTGTTCCCTGGGAGAGTGAAATGCAAAGGCTAAGAAAATTACAGATTTGGGGAGGAAAGCAAAGACCTCTCTGCCCTCCTGCAAGCAAATGATGTTCGGCATGGGCAGCTCTGGCCTCTTCCAAACAAGCAGAGAAATAACATCAGAGGAGCAGAGGGCTGTAAAGAGGGGATGGCCCTGCCGTGTGCTGTGCCACCAGCCACTTTCCTTTTGCTCAGCCTTGCCACCACCGTTGCGGATTTGGCTGATGGCTCCTTTCTGCCCTGCACCTCCACAGCTCCTGCATTACAGAGCCAGGAGAAGAAAGGCAGAGCCCTGGATGCAGCCAGGGCCAGTCTCCCAGGGGTTCTGGCCAGAATGGTGCCGTGACATGCCAGGCTTTGGCACCTCGGGTCCGGTGCGCTGGGCCCCCTGCGAGGTGAGAGGGGGAACTGTCTGGGTTGCTGCTCTCTCCAGGGGTGCTCTACCCTTCCTCCGCCGCCGCCTCCTGCGCTTCTGGCTCCAGCCGGCGAGCGCTGCTGGGAAAGCAACACAACGGGGCCCATTCAGCTCTGGCTCCTGCAAGGAGAGCGAAGACCGGGGCAGGAGCTCGGCAGCTGCCGGACGGGACAGGGGCCGCTTTTCTCTTTGCTGCTTCTCGAGATCCAGGTAACCTCAGCCCCCGGGTGTGTGAACCCCCCAGGTGTGTGGGAGAGGGTGGAGGGATGTTGCCCAGCATGTGGTGGTGCCCAGGTGTGAGATGAGGGCTGAGCTGGGAGCAGTGCATTGGTGGCACTTGCCCGTGGCTGTGCAGGAGAGGGGTGACTCCTCAGCTGGGGGGTGGTGTGGGGCAGGGCTGTCTGTGGTGGCAGCGGGAGGGGAGAGGTGGGGGCATGGGACCATGGGGGGCAATGAGCCATAGGAGTTAAGGGGATGAGCACCATGGTAGCTACACAGACCTGAGCCTCGCAGACCCCATTGCTGCTGCTCCCCAGAACTTGGTGCGTGTGTGTGTGTGTGTGTGTGTGTGTATTGGCCATAGCTGCAGCCCTATGGTCCTCTCTGTGCTCCTTCCCAGCCTTGGCCTCTCTCTGGCATCTCCACCCCAGGGGCTCGCTCCTGCCTGGCCAAAACCAACCCGTCCTTCCTGCAGCTGAACAGTGGAGATTTATTCTGAAAATCTCCTATGAATAACTTGGGGTGGGAGGGGGAGAAAGGGGGAAGCAGGGAGCATGCAGGGTGGGAGGCACAGAGGTGGGAGTTGGCCAGGGTGGCAGAGGTGGGACATTTGCAATTAAATGTAGCAGCTCAGAACGCCAGAGTGATCACATCCCCTGGGTGGCTGTGCCTTCTTGGCTTAAAAAAAAAAAGAAAAAAAAAAGCTTTGATTGTAGGAAGAATATTGATACTTTGTACAGAGCAAGACAATTTTATGCTAGTGACAGATGAAGGGGCTGTTGGGGCAGGGTGGGGGGTGTGTGTGTGTGCAGTTGCTCCAAGGCCATTCCCCACAAGTGATCCCCATGCTCCTGCCAAGTCCCTTCTAAGTACTCCCACTGTCCCTCAGAGAGCTGGGTCCTGTGCTGTTCAAGATCTTTGCCAGTGATGTGGACAGTGGCATCGAGTCCACCCTCAGCAAGTCTGCTGACCACACCAAGTGATGAAGTGGACTCATTTGAGGGAAGGGATCCATCCAGAGAGACCTTGATGGGCTTGAGAAATGGGGTCACAAGGTTCAGCAAGTCAAAGTGCAAGGTTCTGCATCTGGGCCAATCCCAGGCACAATTACAGGTGGGTGTAGAGTGAATTCAGAGTAGCCCTGAAGAGAAGAACGTGAGGGTGTTTATTGACAAGAAGCTCAACATGAGCTGGCACTGTGCTCATGCAGCTCAGAAGGCCAATGCACCCTAGGATGCATCAAGTGGAGGGTGGCCAGCAGAGCAAGAGGTGACTCTTCCCCTTTGCTCTTGTGAGACCCCCAACTCGAACACTGCAGCCAGTTCTGGTGTGCCCACCATAGGAGAGACATAGATCTCTTGGAACAAGTCCAGCGGAGGGCCACAAAGATGATCCAGGGTCTGGAGCACCTCTGCTACCGTAGCTGAGGGAGCTGGGATTGTTCAGCCTGGAGATGGACCTTGTAACTGCCTTTCAGTACCTGAAGGGATCCTACAGGAAAGCTGGAGAGGGACTCTTCACAGGAGCGTCCAGCGATAGGATGAGGGGAAATGGTTTTAAACTAAGGGAAAATAGGTTTCAATTGGATCTTAGGAAAAAGTTATTCAGTACAAGAGTGGTGAGATTCTGGAATTGCTCAGAGGGGTTGTGGGTGCTTCCTTGTGGGAGGTTTTTAAGGCCAGGTTGGATGAGACTTGGCAACCTAGTCTAGTTGAGCTGCATCCCTGCCCATGAAGGGAGGTTGGAATAGATGATTTCTAAGGTTCCTTCCAGCCTAAGCCACTCTGTGATGGTGAGTTTAACCCAGCTAAAAGCTGTTTCCAAGTGCAGCCCTGCTGTCACCTTCTCTTTTCATTCTCAGGATTTCTTTTCTCCTTCTTTGTCTCTTTCCATTTTTATAACCTGTAAGATCATGGTGTGCAAGGGATGGTGAGACCTACCTCAGTAGTTCACAGCACTGGCCCCCATGGCATCTGGTGCCAGTAGGTGCTGCTGTTTGGGGACATGTGAGATCCTGCTCCCCCTAGCTCCTGGCCTTATGGCCGTCTCTCCCTAACAGCAGGTGCTCTCTGCCATGAGGTTGTTCTGGGGTCTCCTCCAGCTTGCAGCAGCCCTGCTGCTGGGGGGTACAGCTGCCACCCGCTGCCCTGAAACCTGCATCTGTGACAACCTCCACGCCCACGTCCTCTGCCTCAATGGGAACCTGACGTCTGTCCCTGGCCCCATCCCGGAGGTGGGTGAAAGGATAGGCAGGAGACAGGGGAAGAGTAGGAGGGGGATGGATGGAAACCCTGGGGTAACTCAGTGTTTTATTTGTGTGGCCGACAGCTCACCAAAAATCTGGACCTTCGGGGCAACAGCTTCACGGTCATCCTCATGGGAGCCTTCCTTGACACTCCATACCTCACACACTTGGACCTGCAGAACTGCAAGGTGGAGAAGCTGCAGGAAGGGGCTTTTCGGGGGCTGGGGAGGCTGGTCTACCTCAACCTGGCCTCCAATGGCATAGCTCTTCTCTACCAGGAGTCCCTGGATGGACTCTCCTCTCTCCAACAGCTCATCCTTGAAGGGAATCGCATTGAGGAGATCCAGCCAGGTGCTTTTAGCCAGCTGGGGTCCCTCACTGTGCTTGACCTGAGGGCGAATGCCTTGGTATACCTCCCAGACATGGTCTTCCAGGGTCTGCAGGCACTCAGGTGGCTCCGGCTGTCCCACAATGTCCTCCACGTGCTGGGCAGCGAGGCTTTTGCTGCCTTGCCCACCCTGCGCAGGCTGAGCCTGGACCACAATGAACTGCAAGCAGTGCCTGGAGAAGCTCTGGCAAGACTGGAGGGGGCCACGTGGCTGGACCTGGGCCACAATCCCATCACCTATGTGGCAGAGGAGGCCCTGGCCATGGCTTCCCTGAAGCACCTCTCCCTGAACCACGCTGCCCTCCAGGATGTGGCACCCAATGCCTTTGCCAGCAGCCCCCAGCTGCGCACGCTGGACCTCCGCAAAAACCAGCTGCAGGGGCTGCCACCCCTGGCTGGAGCCAGGGGCCTGGCAAGGGTCAGCCTGGCTGGGAACCCCCTGCTCTGCTCCTGCTTCCTGCGCCCCTTCTACAACTGGCTGGCAAGGACGCGGGTGCAGGCAGAGGGGTCCTGCGCCGCACCCCCTGCGCTCCGCGGCCGGCCCCTCGATTCCCTGAGGCCCCCTGAGATGAGATGTGGCTACCCCCAGCTGCCCCCCAGCCCTGCTGCCCCCTCAGAGCGGCCCAGGGTGGCGGGTGGTGGGCGCTGCCCCCGGGAGTGCACCTGCTCCCGCCATTTCCGTCACGGGGCCTGTGAGAACAGGGACCTGCGGGAGATCCCGCGGGGCTTCCCCTGGGACACTCGCCTCCTGGACCTGCGCCGAAACGCCTTCGGGACGGTGCTGCCAGGTGCCTTCCCAGGCCTGAAGGAGCTGGTGTCCCTCCACCTGCAGAGCTGCCGCATCAGCACGCTGCACCCTGGGGCGCTGCGGGGGCTGGAGAGCCTGGTCTACCTCTACCTCACCCACAACCAACTCTCCACCTTGGCTGCCAGCGCCTTCGCGGGGGCCCCGCAGCTGGCCTACCTCGACCTGGCCCACAACGCCTTCACCCGCCTGCCCACAGCTGCTTTCCCGCTCCTGCCCAACCTCATCTCCCTTCACCTGCAGCACAACACCATCGAGGAGCTGCTGGGAGGAGACCTAGCTGGGGCCAAGGGGCTGCGCTGGCTCTATCTTGCCGAGAACAGCATCAGGAGCATCGCCCCCACTGCGCTGGCTCCCACCAAGATGCTGGAGAAGCTGCATCTGGAGGGAAACCGCCTGGGGGAGGTGCCCACGGCAGCCCTGTGGGGCCTGCCTGTCCTCAGCGAGCTGAAGTTGTCCCGAAACCCCATCCAGCGCCTAGGGGATGGTGCTTTCCTGCCCGTCGCCTCCAGCCTGCAGCACCTCTACCTGGACAACATGGGCCTGGAGTGGGTGCGCGTGGGCAGGGACCCCTGAGGGACAGGAGCAGTGCAGGACACAGCCATAGGTCCCATCTTGTTCCAGTGTCCAGGGCTCATGGCCCCTACACGCGTCCAAATGGATGCCCTGAACTTGCAAAAGCTTCAGAGGATGTTCCATAACCTGGCTGGGAGAAGCAGCTGTCTGGAGTTCAAGCTCCAACCTATCCCGTGGGACTGTCTCCCTCCAGTTATTAAGGACACCCAGTTTCAGTGGGGTCCAGACCCTTCCCCAAACCCCCACCTTCCCTCAACCTTGGCCTTATTTTTCTTGCTTTTATTACAAGCTGTGCTGTGGGCTTCTCACCCTTATGCTGAATTCCTCCATCCTCAAAAAAAAGCCCAACCAAACAGTGTTAGCACCACTCTCGTAAGGCCCATCTGCATTTAACAGCAAACAGGGATTGCTCTAAGACCTCCTGTATGTCACCTGCTTTCCAGCAAGACTAAGCAGAGTCTAGTGAGTCCCAAAATGTGACCGAAGCTGGTTAAGTAATGGTCCCTGAGCACACAGACTGATTTACAACAGCTCTGTCACAGCACCACCAGGTTCAGTGCAGGCTCTCTCAGGCCCCACCCCACCCAAGGCTGAGCAGCAGTGCAGGGACAGAGATTCACTCCCCTCCAAACCACCAGGATCCCCCTGACTCAACCTCCTTTCATTACAGATTTCCTCCGGTGCCTTTGTTGGGCTCGGTCCCAAGATCAGAAGCCTCTACTTGGAGAGCAACAAAATGAGCAACATCCCAGACATGAGCAACTTCACAGGGCTGGAGATCCTCAACCTGAGGGATGTGCCTTTCCACTGTGACTGCCAGCTCCTGCCCCTGCACAGGTGAGTGCCACGAGGGGGAGCACATTCAAGGGCCAGCCAGACCCTACCACACAGGAGACACAAGCCTGTGGCACACTGCCAATTTTGGGTCTTCTCCCATGACATGCTGACCATTTATCCCATGGTGGTGAGATGGAGCACATTCCTCTCTGCAAGGAGGGAAGTAGCCTGGGATTTTCTGGTGTAGGGAAAGCTGCCAAAAGCTGGAATGGGCAGATATAGAGATACTCAAAGGTGACCCAGGTGAGGCCCTGAGAAACCTGGCCTGACTTTGAAGGACCTACACCTATTCCCTGTCAAGAGTTTTGCCTCTGCCTTTGTCCTGGCCCCATTACTTTCCCTGATCTTCTGCCATTTGTTCAGGTGGATTGACAAACTCAACCTCCGCATAGGAGCCACCTGTGGGTCCCCCACAGAAGCCCAGGGGCTGAAGGTGAAGCTTTTCCCTGCTTTCCAAACCTGCCCTGGCTGGGGCCGAGGCTACAGTGGGGGAGCCACTCCTGACAAGACCAAGGCTGCAAGCAAGCCCAGCAAGAGCAAGAGATCAGGAAAATCTTCATCCAGAGTCTTCAAAAAGAACAGAGGTTAGGAAATGTGCACAGGACACAACAGGACTGAACATACAGTCTGGTGAGAGTTTTTCTAGAGCTGTCCCTCCACCAGGGGACACGGCTCCTGTACGAGCTGCAGGGTTGAGACCCTGGTGCCACCCAAGTGATGCTGACCAGCCACAGGCACGTGGTTTGTTTTTGCAGGACACAGAGGCACGTTACCCTGGGAAGAACTTGTGCAGAGACCTTCCATAGTGTTTGCAACGCACTTCCATGGCTCCAACAAAGCCAGATACGTGTGGTTTCTTCTCAAGGCTCCATTTGGCCATGTGGAAAAGTTGGAATCCACAAGTCTGAGGTTGTTTCTAAGAGCGCTGTGCATTCACTGCTTCAAAACCCAGGGAAGAGCCCTGGGCAGGACTGCACAGGGCAGCACTGCAAGGCTCTGCACCCGCTCAAATCTGAACAGCAGAAAGCTTAAAAAATTATTGTCTGTGCAAAAATGCCTAAATTCCCAGCAGCTTCTCAGAATTAAAACATAAACAACTTGAAACCTTTCTATTTCCTGCAAAATTTGATCAGGAGTCCCATCAGTGGAAGGGGATCATGGATCCCACATGTGATTGATCCCAGCATAAGTGTGCCCAACCCATTCCCCATGCGAGCCCCTAAGCCCCACTTGAGAGTCAGAATTTTGCTCAAATTGAGAAAGCTTTAAAAGATAAAACACCTCTAGCCAATAACTGACCCTGTGGGGCATGGAACTGTTCCAGAAAGAAAATAGGAGGAAGAAAGTCAAAGGTATTTGGATTAGTCACCCTCTAAGGACAGGTGTCCCTACAAACCCAGCTGCTTGACAAGGTGGCAGCCTGAGAGCAAAGGAACAAAGAGCTGTGATGGCTCTGCCCTGAAATGAGATCCTCCCACAGTAAGACATCTATGGCAAGTGCCAGCTTGGCAGAGCTGCAGGGCAGGCTGCAGCCATCAGCAGGTGGGCAGGGAAGCCCCTTTACATGCCTTCCATAAATATCCCCCATCACCTTCACCCCGTCACGGTTTCCTCAGGGGCCCAGGGCTCTCCCAGAGGGTCAGTCCAGGGTGGGCTGAGATGGCACAGCTCTCATGCCCAGTTTGACACACTTCTTCCACTTGTGTTTCCTTGCTCTCCCACAGCCCTTTCTTCCCTCTCTCCTGAAGGGCTCTGTCTGCCACTTCAGAAAGGAAAAGAGGAAGACTATGTTAACTACTCCTGTCTCTACCCTGTGTTTTCTAGACAGCTTGACAACTTTTTCTTTTGGTCATGAACCAGTGGGCAAAGCAGGAACTGTTTTGGCATCACATGGTCTTGCCTGGAGCTTGAGGAGAGCATGGCTAAGGCAACCACTTTGGGGCCAAGGTGGTGTCCTGGGCATCACCATCCCCCTCTGATGTCAAGGCCCTTGCCCTACAGCCAGGGGCACTGAGAGGCAGGGCACTGCCTTGCCTGTCAAAAGTTCTCAGGAACTTGCTACAGGAGATTAGAAACATTTTTCATCACTGTTGCCATACTGACAGAAAGATCTCTGTCCTGATAGCCAGTCTGGGGAAAGAGAGGAATGTTACAGCTTTGCTCTAAAATGGGAAATAGCCCCCCTGCCTGAGTCACTCCTGTGACATTTAGCCCTCATGCAGAACTGGCAAATAGAGGGGGGTGAGTGTGAAGAAAAAAACAAACCTATTGCATGCCTCAAAAAAGCACCCTAAACACTGTTTACTTACACCCACCCACTCAGAGCCCCATCCTCCCCCATCCTGGCTAATCCTGGTGTTTTGGTGATCCAGGAAGCAATACACAAGCCTTTGGCCTCTTCCTCAAATTTAATTCACAGGGCTTTAGGGTACAAATCAGAGATCAAATTTACAGTAGGACTGCTAAAAAATTTCAACTGCGCCCCATGTCCTCTGCAGTTCTGGGTTCAAAACCAAGCAATGACAACGCTCAGAAAGGTCTCTTGCTCCCTCAAGAGGCATCACCGTCCCTTGATTTCTCACCTCTTTCCACTCCTCCTGTCCTGGCTTCTCAGGTGTCTCAGGGCCTAGAGCAGGGAGCACAGTGCCAACATCCCACAGCCGATTTCCTGACACTTGTGACCTGCACAAAGCGTCCCAGACTGCAGCTCACCAGCCACAGCCAAGAACCACAACTGTCCCTTTGTGCTCTGGCAGCCCCCTTGGCCACTGGGAGCTCCTGATCAGAAAGGTGCCCTCAAGGCCAGGCACACACAGCCCCACAGCCACCCTGGTCAGGCTCCTCAGCTCGCCTGCGGCCTTTCCGGAGTCTGTTTCCCAGGGCTCAAAATTACAAGCCTGAAGGAAATATTCTTGCCCACTGAAAAAGCAGAGTTGTGATGTTGCGGAGTGGTCTACCTCAAAAAGGGAAGGCCCTTTTAGTCTTCTGCTTCCCTTTGCTAAGACCTTCCCCAAAGATCCATGAGGTGAAGAGCAGGCAGCTGTGGGCAGCTGGGGGACACTTTAGGATCAGTCTGTGACCTCCTGCTTTATGCTGCTGACAGGAATGGGAAGCTCTGTGGCTCCAAACTCTAACTCCAAGGGGTCGATGGTTTCTTCTTTCACCTGCACAGCAATGACTAGTAAGAGACAGAGAGAGGGAAAAAACAAGTAAGTAAAATCAACAGATGCTGCCTTGCTCTACCTGCAGCACCCCAGAACCAGCCCTGTTCATGCTGATAACTCAGAATACCTTAGGTTTCCAGCCCACTTCTTGAGGGTCCTTTACCACAAGCAGTCCCTGTCTTGCCAAGACAAACCTACCCATGGTCACAACAGCAATTGGGATGGGACTATACCCTGGCAGCATTCAGCTACTTGCTCCCTAGGACAATTTCTAGGGCTCAGGGAGGAAAAGCCAGTGGACTCTATTCTCTATCTGTCTGGATCCACAAGGGGGAAATGAAACCTCTGTGATCAGCAGGGACTTTCACGAGGCTCCATCCACAAGTGCACAATGTACCTCACCCACCCTCTTCCCCCACATCCATGGTGTTGGCAGGTGACCCAGCTGCCAGACATTGTTCCAGTCACCACACCTCTTAATGCTCAGCACCATGGGCTCTGTTCACACACTGGGACAACCCTTATGGGGACTGCAGTGTCACAGCACACTGCTGACATGTCCATCTTGTCTCAATTCCATAGCTGACCTCACACAACCAGATTGCTCAGTAGGACAGCCAGCCCCCTGGCAGTCATCAGCACTATCAAGACACCCAGCTGTATTGGTGCCACCAAACCTCCTCAGGGGGAGCAGGCAAAGGCTTTCTTCCACTTTCCCTGTCTCTGGAGGAGTGGGGAATGACATTTGTCACTGTGCTGCCCTTCCCTGCCTGGGGGAACCCATGACTTAGAGGCAGCATGTGCCTCAAGAGGGCTGGCAGCATGCAGGGTGTAGGCAAGAGAGATGCACGTGGTTTCTGGGTAGAGTAACTCGCTCCCTTACTCTCATCAGGTGCTGGCTCTGGCAAAGCCTTGCTGGCAGCTTTTGCTTCTCGTTTCATCTTCGAGGTGGGAGGCTTCTTGACAGTCTGCTTGACGTTGCGGCTTTTGGCAGGTAACTTTTTTCCTTAACAAAAGAGATAACAGAGCATGGAGAAAAGTGTGTTTCTTTTCCTCTGAAAAAATCAGCAGCCCTGCTCCACTGAGAAACCTCAGGCCAGGGACCAGCACAACCAACCAGCAAGCTAAATGGTCTTTAGTTGCCATCTGGTTACTCGTCAGAAATGGTGTACTGGAGAAAAAAAATTCTACAGTCATCATCTCAAAACACGCTCCTCCATGTTCTCTTTGTATAAAGGCAAGGCACTGCAGCAACGTGCTTAACTTCCAAGGAGCAGCTCCTGTTAGAATCAGTCTGGAGTCAGCTTTGCTTACCTGTCCGGATCTAGTCCTAGGTAATGGGCATGTAAGCTGCAAGGCATGGACATTGTAGCATTAATATTTTCATTTTTAGCTAATGTTTTTATTTAGGTTGAACTTCTTTATATTCTTTAGGTGTCCTTTCCTCTCCACCCCCCAGGAAGGAATTTCTTGCCTGTCTACAACACATGATTTGCCACAGCTACTGACTGCGACAGTGATGACAACAACGACAAGATGAAACATTAACATGGTCCAGCCCCACTACTGGCCTCTTCAGCCATGTGAGGGCCTTCTTTCCCTCAGCACAAAGCAGGCAGAGTTGCTGTCCAGCTACCCTCCAGCTGCAGCACAGTCTCCCTCTGACCATGGACACAGTAGGGAAAGCAGCACAGCCTCGCGCCTGGAAGCAAGCACCAACTATACCTCAGCCAACAGAAAACAGACTGCAGAACAGATCCTTCCCATGCACACAGCTCTCTGCTCTTTTGGGTAACAGGGCAGTTAAGAAGGATGAAGCTCTGTTGTCAAACCCACAGCTGACTGAGAGGGCATCCATGGCAAGACAAGGCCTCTGTCTCCTGCTCTGACAGGACAAGGACAGGGTTCCTCTAACTGGGCCCAGCCTGCGAGTGAGCGGGAGGGCACTAATCAAACATCACTCACTCTTCTTTCCATAGGGTTTCTTCCTCTTCTTCTTGGGCACCTCCTTGGCCTTCACTGGAGCTGTGGGCTCTGTCATGGAGACGAGAGGGAAACGAAAGCCAAGTCCCATAACCAGTAGGTAACTGGGATGAAGTGACATAAGCGAGAAACAAGATATACCCGTCCCCCCGAGCCAACGCCCTCTTCCCAAGACAACCTGCTGAGGGGAAAGCAAAGCTCTAGCGCAGTCACTGTCTGTGCTTCCAGGAGAGGGCCAGGGCAGCAGGCTGGGGCAGCACAGGGGAGACAGGCCCAGTACATGTGGCAGGGGCAGTAAAGAAACAAGACTCATAGCTTGGGACGAGAAGGAAACCATCTGCAAAGGCGAGGCAGTGGCCTCCCTGTGACCAGGGAAGGAATAAACTCTTGAGAGGGACACTCTTACGTTTTCTCTACAAGAGTCAGAAAACTGCTGAGAAAAGGGAGCAGGGGCCGAGCTCCCCCTGCTACCTGGCTAAGGTTGTAGGTACACTTAGTAAAAGGGAGCTGTGCAGGGACAGGACCACCCAGAACTCTACACGACTTCATTGGGAGCAATTCTCTGCTGGCGCGCCGGTGGGGGAACAGAGGGAAACCAGAGCTGACCTCAAATCTCAGGCTGTTTTCTCCCCACCATGGACTCCTCCCTCTGCCAGCTGCTAGAAAATGTGGCAGCAGAGGAGACTTACAGTAGCCAGTACAAGTCAAGGAGGCAATTTTCTCCTCCCTACAAGGCCCCAAAATAGAAGGAGCCACTCACAGAGCAGAAGGAAGGAAACTTTCCCCTCCAGTGTTAGAAACCACTGCAAAATCTTCACTCACCTGGAGCAACAGGTGGCTGAAGCTGATAGCCTGTCAGCTCACACCACCCCACAGGGTAGATGTCTGGAGACTCGCAGTCTACCCACTGGTCGTACTCGTTGTCCCAGCCATCAAAGTGGATGCTAAGGAGCCGGTGAACTACACGCTTTACTGTGGCCACACAGATGAGCCGGGGCTCCATCAGGTCCACTGCTTCCACCTTCATGCCTGGCTTGAAGCCATGGTTTGGGCAGTCCTGGGCACAGGAAAAAAAAAAAAGAAAAAAGAAAACCCAAGACTATTGTACCCAGCCCAAAGGCACATCTGGTTACCAGCACCCTAGAACGGGCCTGCTCCATGTCAAGCATGCAGCGAGAGAAGGAGCCCACAGACATACGACAAAACCATCACATTGCACACCAGAAAAGGGCCACACCAGACCAGATCCAAGGCAGCTGTGTCCTTAGTGCATCTCAGTCCAGTCTTTAGAAACAAGATCCTGACCCAGGGGGAGCAGCAGGCAGCAGTTAAGGGACACCTGATCAAAGCTATTATTAACCTGAGACAGCCCTGGGAAACCAGAAAGATGGGCACAGGCTCAGGTGCTGCAGTTTTGCTGATGCAAAGCTGACTCCCTCCACCCCTGTACCAGCCACATGCCCACCAGATACTAAGCCCTGCAGAAGCCACCAGAAACCTGGATCTCCTGGAAACTAGAGAATCACAGGTCACATTCAGAAGGACACTGCTTGTCCTGACCAGCCAAAAAGGGACTTCACTTGGAGAATACACAGTCGGATGCCTTGGGCTCTCCTCAGAAATGCTGACTGGCAGCAAAGAGCAGCCCAAAAGAGACAGTGGATATTGTCTATCCTGACTTCAGAAAGTCTCTGGATACTGTCTCTGAGATCCTCAGAAACACTGATAAAAGTATAAGCTGGATGAGGAGACAGTGAGGTGGACTGAAAACCAACTGAGTGACTGGGCCCAGAGGTTGGTGATTACTGGTATGAGGTATACTTGGAAGCCAGTGGTGTGCCCCAGGGGTCAATACTGGATCCAATCCTGTTCAACATCTTCAATAGCAGTGTCATGTAAAATTCAGCAAGTTTGACATGTTTGGTGATATGAAACTGGGAGGAGAGACTGATATACTAGAGGATTGTTCTGCCATCCAAAGGGACCTTGACAAGCTGGAGAAATGATCTGACAGGAACCTCCTGAAGTTTAACAGAAGGAAATGTAAAGTTCTGCACCTGGAGAGGAACAACCCCAGTCACAACCAGCACTTTAGGGGCCAAATGTCTGGAAAAAAGCTTGGTAGAAAATTGCCTGAGCATCCCAGTTCAACATATGCCATCAGTATGCCCTTGGGACAAAGAAGGCTAATGGAAACCTGGGCTGCATTAGGAGGAATGTTCTCAGCAGATCAAGGGAAGTGATCCTTCCTCTCTACTCAGAACTGGTGAGGCCATTTCTCTAGTACAGGAGAGATATGGACATACTAGAGCGAGTCCACCAAAGTGCCACAAAGATGATGAGTGGACTGGAGCAATTTTTATATGAGAAAAGGCTGAGAGAGCTGGGACTATTCAGCCTGAAAATAGAAGGCTCAGGGGAATCTTATAAATGTGTATGAAGAAGGGTGCAAAGATGGAGCCAGACTCTTCTCAGTGGTGCCCAGTGACATAACCAGAGGCAATGGGCCCAAACTCAAACACAGGAGATTCCCTCTCAATATCAGCAAACACTTTTTACTGTTGTAGAATCTCCATCAATGGAGATATTCAAAAGCTGCCTGGACATGGTCAAGGGCAATCTGCTTTAGGTAACCCTACTTGAAATAGGGATGTTGGACAAGATGACCTCCAGAGGTCCCTTCCACCTCAACCACACTGTGACAGCCTGAGCTCCTGTGTTCCTCCTTGCTGACGACTACAAGCACCCTTACAGCTCTTCTTGCTGGCAGCACTCACCGTGTTGAAGAGCCGTGCTGGAACAGGTCTTGATTTAGTCTCTTCCAAGTAGATTTCCCAGCTGAAGGTCTTTGGACCATACCCTGCAACAGAAAGAAAAGGTTAGAGGGAAAGAGGCAGTCGCTGGGCAGACCAGCTGAGGGAAAAGGCAGAATAAGCAGGAAGGAGGCAGAGCAACTGGTTGCAAAACAGTTTAATGAACCAGCAGGTACAGCATGGTCTTGGACATAAACCTAGTGGGCAGATTCCACAGCAGTCCAGCACCCCCCTCCAGTGGGCAAATACAGAAAAGCACAGGCTGCAACAGCAGCTCTGTCAGTTGTATCTCCAGACCACAGAGAATCATAGAATCATAGAAATGTCTGGGTTGAAAGGGACCTCTAGAGCTCATCTAGTCCAACCCCCCTGCTGAGAGCAGGGACATCTTCAACTACAACAGGTTGCTCAGAGCCTTGTCATACCCCACCTTGAATGTCTCCAGGGATGGGGCCTCAACCACCTCCCTGGGCAACCTGTTCCAGTGTACACCACTCTTGTGGTAAAGAACTTCTTATTTCTAATCTAAATTCACCCCTTTCTATTTTAAACCACTGCCACTTGTCCTTTCACTACAGGGCTTTGTAAACAGCTCCTCTCCAGTCTTTTTAGAAGAAAGATGAGGAGAAGCAGCAGGCAGGAAGAAGTATGTTCAAAACACACCATTATGGCCAGTCTTTCTCCCCCCAGCAGCAACACCATAGGAAGACACAACAGCACTGCACAGAAGTTCTGCAATACAGAAATTCGGAGCAGGTCATTTTTGGGTATGGTCAGATGAGCAGCAAAAACACCCCTTGGGTGATTGCCTCTTGGGATTCTGCAGAAATGTAAACATGATGAGGAATTTTTTCACAGTGAGGGTGACAGACACTGGAACAGGTTGCCCAGGGAGGTTGTGGAGTATCCCTCTCTGGAGACATTCAAAACCAATCTGGATGAGTTCCTAGATGACTTGGTCTAGGTGATCCTGCTCTGGCAGGGGGGTTGGACTAGATGACCTTTTCAACCCCTGACATTCTATGAAAAATTGGTGTCAGATTTATTCATACAAGAAGAACAGAGGTGAGTCCTGCCATTTTTAAGTACCAAGTAATGCAGCAATGGCTCTGTTTATTCCTCCTTGTCTTTTAAACCACCCTCCTTGTGCTTTAAAACTTTGGATTCTGTTCAGTTTGAGGATTGCACCTCTCCTACTCTTCTGCCAGCAGAGAACTCAGGAGTTGGTATGTGGGCACAGCTCCAATGGGCTGGCACTCTGAACCAAAACCAGGCAGACTAGGATCTTGTGATTTTGATTCACCTGAACCCGACACCTCACTAATGCATGGCCCAGCAGATTTTGCATGCAGGTTTGTACCCCAGGGCAGTCCAAATGTCACCTTTTGGAGGGGTGAGATTGATGCTGTTCTTCTGGCAGAAGTTGATGGGGAAGATGGCGTGTGAGGAGGCGTGGTAGCAGAACCAATCAGAGCTATCATCAGACGTGGCTCCATCAATGCCAATCATGAGGTACCCGTCCAAGAGGATCTGACAGGAGAGTGAAAGGCACGAGTGTAGAGTTTTGCTTGCTCTAAAGCCTCTCCTCTCAAAGGATCCCCACAGATAGATGGCAACTGTCAGTAGATTGTAAAATACAACGTTACATGCTCCAGGGCATGCTGCAGTTTCTCCTGATATGTCAGCCAACACAAGCCAATCCCCACTGCAGCAACTACTGTGGGACTGGGACCACCACTAACAGCCTTGTGAAAAGGGCTTGGCCATAAGTGGTCAGTAGCTCTCTTCTTCCTCAGAAACAAACTTCATTGGCAGCCCAGAGACCCTCTACGCCATCCAGGTCATGCTACTGTTACCAGGCAGAAGGGAAGGGCACCACCTTCACACATGTTATTTCTACAGCAACAAGACCTGTCCCATCCTGTCACTCACAGGTAATTGCTATCTACCAAATGTGGCAGGCACAGGTGCCCCGATCTCTTCACGTGTCCAAGCAAAGGCTGAAGGGAACATTTACAGACACAAAGAGCATTCCTAGCAACCCCTTTCCAAATTCCAAGTCCTCTGCTTGTGTTCTAGAAGGGCTAATAGCTTCTTGAGGGAGTACAAGTTGATGATATTCTTTAGGACATGCAACACATCTTGCTAAGGAATCCTGACCAAGCAATTTACTTCTCAACACTAGCACAGGAGTGGAGCTCACTACCATCTCATTGAGAGGCTGCAGGAGACATATCCATCCTCAGCTTCCTACACCAGTGCATGCTGCCCATACAGACACATCCCATTCCCCACACAGAGGTTACCCCACAACTCTTACCCTTTCCTTCCTCTCCTTAAGGAAGCACTATAGAGGCCTTTCTTTATGCACTCTAGGAATTGGAGGACAAATCTTCCCTGCTGCATGTCCAAGAGTGAAGGAAAGGTGGCTGCCAGTCACACACACACTGGACAGTTAGCTTGCAGACCAACCATGCTCATCTTCATGCTCTCCACTTAGGCAAATGCACACAACCACTGGTCTCATTAGCTTCTCAGGCCTCTGATATAATACCCCAGTTCCCTCCACATACCACCTGTCTCACTCTCTTGACAGCCATCTCCTCTCTCTCTTCTGTAAAACCCTACCCAGTCTTACTCATTTGCAAGGACCTGAGGAGAGGCTGAGTTATGTCAGGTAAACACAGGAGACTTGCTCCCACCCACAGAACTTACCTTGCAAACAGTGGCCACACAAATGTTGCCCAGATTCAGGGGGTCGATGGCCTCCAGCTTCATGCCTTCCTCAAACCATCCACCTTCAGCATAGACAGCTCGTACCTAGGAGAGACTCTGCTACACCATGTGCTCTTGGATATGGGACAATCCCATCCTGGCACCAACCATGCCAAGTGCACATAGGCTAAGAGAATGGGAGGAGGGGGGCTATTTTGTTGGAAGGATGAAGGAACTCGGGATCACACTGACCACAACAGCAGCTGTGTGATTTATGCTGCCTTTGGTGGTGTTACTGTGCTGGGAGAGCTCACTCACAGAGATAATGAGCGAATACATCTCCCTGTCCCTGCTGGTGGTTGAGGTGAGTGGATTTATTGTGCAGGCTCCCAATGTCCTTGTTCACCCTTATGTGAGCTGTTTAATATTCCTTACTAATACTGTTGGTACACTGTGGGTTGTACGGTCTTATCTTGGTGTAAGAGAGGACACCTTCTGGGAGGTCCAACACCAAAATGTGCCCTGAGTTGGGTATTTAGGTTTTTTGTTGTGGATATGGTTGGACTCTGGGATCTAGGAGGCCCTTTCCAACCACGATTATTCTGTGATTCTGTGACAATTGGCAGCACAGAGGTAAACCCACCTGGGCAGCTGCAGCGTGGCAGGACATCACTGCCCAAGTGGAAAACATGGTTCTAAAGGGGTGTTGTGTAGGTAGATGCTCATGTGTCCAAAACCTCTGCCACTGAAGAACAATGAAATGATCAGAAGACAAGGCTACCAAGATTGAAGTAGCTCAGCTGGATCTGGACTGGGAGCATAAGGGTGAGCTAAATGTAGCTCGATGGGCCCATGAAACACCAGGACATCTAGGGAGAGATGCAAAATACAGATGGGCTGGTGATCGAGGGGTGGACCTCACCATCACGCAGGTCACTCAGGAATGTGAAACACATGCCACAAGCAATCAAGCCACACAAGTGGAGCAGAGGGCAGTGGCTGGGGTTTTGGGATGGGGAGGCCTGGCAAACCTGAGCCCACTGCCCCCAGTGTGCCAAGGCAAGTGCTACACACTGACCATGGTGGAAGCGACTACTCTTTGTCTCAAAACATACCCTGTAAAGTGTGCCACTGCCCAGAACACCATCTTATGCCTTGAAAGGCAAGTTTTGTGGTACTCTTGAAAGGACTGAATGGGACAACAGGACTCATTTCCAAAGTAACCTTATAGACTCCTGGCCTAAAAAACATGCCGTTGAGTGGGTGTGTCACATCCCATATCATCCAGAAGCCTCTGGAAAGATTGAAAGATCTAATGGACTGCTAATGACTATGTTGACAGCACTGGGCAATGGGGAATGGAAGCACTGGGATATAAATTTATCAGAAGCCACTTGGCTGGTTAACAGCAGAGGATCTGTTAACAGTCCTGGTTCTGCTCAAACAAAACTCCTATGCAGAGTGGGAGGAGATAAAGTCCCTGTCGGACACCCAAGGAAGTGGCTGGGGAAGGCAGTGTGGGTCACTCCTCCCTTGGGAAAGGGCAAAACCATCTGTGGGATCCCCTATGCTCAAGGGCCTGGGTGTACTTGGTGGGTGGTGCGGGAGGATGGGGAGACCTGGTGTGTACCTCAAGAAGACTTCACTCTGGGGGAAAAGTAATCTGTGATGTGAGTTGTACACTGCAGGGAAGTGCAGAGAAGAGTGGATTTTGCAAGAACTAGATGACTGTAATGATGACCCAAACCCAGCTGGTGTTGGTGCCCAACAATCAAACATACTGCTTTTCCTGTCCCAGAAACCCATCCTGACAGATGAGGCCCAAGTCATCACCCATGGGTGAACATCTGGATGTATGAAGAAAACCCATGTAACAGGGGAATAATATCTATTTGTTAAAGGATGGGAGACAGTAGTTAATGAAAATGCATTAATCTGTATGTTGGGTATAGATAGTTTAGTGTGTAGATCAAGATATAAGTGTTGGTAAGAAGGAATTTCAGTAATTGAAATTAGATGATGGAATAGTTATACCTAAGCATGATGCAATTGGTATGGAATACAGAGTGGAGATTTTATTGAGTCTGACTGAGCTGGAATCAATTGTCTCCACAGCAGTCCTCACAGTGCTGTTGTGTACTGAGAGCTAGAAGGGTGTATTGGTACCACAGCTGTGCTGTGGCTGCTGCGGGGCAGGGCTCACACAGCATCAAGGCTGATTCTTCAACGTTCCCCTGCAGTGGGATGGGGTGGACAAGATCTTGGGAGGAGACACAACTGAGACAGCTGACCCAAACTGGCCAAAAGGGTATTCCATACCATATGACATCAGCTTAACAATAAAAGCTAGAAACAGGAGGAGGGGGGTGGGGACATCTGCTTGTCCTCCAGAGCTACTGCTAAGTATTTGGAGCCCTGCTCCTGGAAAAGGCGCCAGACATTGCCTGCTGATGGAAAGTAAAGAATACATCTTTGATTTCTTTTGCTTCTTTTGACCTTGCCTTGCTTCTCATTAAATTGTCTTTGTCTTAACCTATGAGTTTAATTTTATTTTCTTCCCTCTGGTCCAGATGACAGGAGGAGGGGGGAATGACAGAGCAGCTTGGTGGGCACCTGGCATCCAGCCAAGGTCAAAGCACCACAGAGCTTCTTTACTTGGCTCAACCCAAGCTGGGAGGGGAATGAAGAAATATTACAAGAAATACAAAGAGGAGCCAAGCCAACTCTGTGTTTGTGTCAGCATCCTCCTGCCAAGTCTCTGGTCAGAGAGCCAGGCCCAGCACTAAGCCACCACTGCACAGCAAAGCGAGCCTCACTGTCATCTCAGTTCTGAACAGTATGACCCAGGTCCTTGATGAAACTGGTGTCTCCCATGCAACTGTCTTCCCTTTTTAACTCAAAACTCCAAGCAACTATTTGCTCTTCTATTGAATCCCTCAATCTGTCATTATCTCTTCCTTCTTTCATCTTTCTATTTTTACCTGCCCACCCACAGCCCTGACACCCCAAACACCTTACTGCCCTGTAGCCATAAGAGAAACAAATGAGCCATCCTCACCAACCCACACAGCAGCATATATACCCAAGGAAGGAAGCAGTATCACTGTTTCCTTTGCCATCAGATTTGTCCTACCTTCTTAAACAGATAGGGGACAGAATCACAGTAAATCTTCCGGAATGTGGGATGGTTTGCAATGTCACTGCGTTTTTCTTCTGTGAGGAATGGAAGAAATGAGGGGAGGTAAGAAACCTGCAGCAACTGCAGTAAGAAAAGACACTGGTTATTAATTCCCTGGTGAGAGTACAGTTGTTGTAAACAAAGATCTATATCAGAGACCATGTGAAAAGTAATAAAATGGGACAGGTCAGTCCCTCTACACCATCTCCTAACACAGGCTGTGATGCAGTGTCTGCTCAGAAGCAGATGTCTGAGCTTCCTGAGCACCAATGATAACACCTCTATGTGCAGCTGTAATTACCAGGGAGAGGCAGCAAAGAAGGGAAACACAAGCAGGGCTCAAGTCTTGGGTTGTTTTTTTTCCTGTGCCTAAGCTGATCCACAATTCTTCTCTGTGAAGTCCAGAGAAACACAACCTGAGGCACTTGGTCTTACAGAATCCAGCATGCAGTTCCTCAAAAAGATTATAAGGATCTGTGCTGCATTATAAACATCATGTTGCAAACTCTGCATTCTCACACTGTGGGGAGAAGTTACCTGCTTGAGTTAAGAAACTCTACAGTCCCCCTTATCCTGACCCATGGCAGCAGATTATTAGGCTTTTATAGATCCAGGAGGAAAAGCTGCACACAGAGGACTGCACAGACTTTATCTGTCAGGTCCTGATGTACCTGCCTGGCTCCCAGCATGTCAAGACTGGTGTCAAAAGCAGGGTCCGGGCAGTTCACAGCAAATCAGAAGATGTCTGTGGTAGCCCAATTCCTACCTGACTTCTTCATGCTGTGGCCCACTTTCCGTGACCAGCCCACAGGATGGATGAGGGGACTCCACATGTGGCACCAGAAGTCATCATCAGTGTCACCATCCTCATAGAGGAGTCTCAGTCTGCCCCCGATCACCGTGTCCACCACTGCCATGCGTGTCCGGGACACGCGGTTCTTATCCACAACCTCCACTCGCATGCCCTGCCGGAACGAGTACTTCATGCTCTCCACCATCTGGCAACAACCAACAGAGCCGTGAGGTCAGTCACACCGCGTGTTTTCCTTCCCCAAGCACTTCAGAGAACAGCTTTTCCCTCAGACACCTCAGCCCACCCCCTGCGCTGTACAACGCTGTCCGAGACACACCTCTGGGAAGGGATGCATGGGAGAGGGTTCACTGTGGAGCAGGGAGCTGCCAAACCCACAAGGGACAGCACAACAGGGCACATGCACCCCAATGCCCCCTTTCCTGGGGCCTCCTACCCTCACCCTAGCCTAGCAACCATGCTCAATCAGCACCTTTTGTGAATATTCTGTGCATGAGAAACAGATGTTGCTTGCGTTCAGCAGGAACTGAGGGAGGAATCATGTGCCTCTTCAGTCATGCAACCATAAGGGTTTTAAGGCTGGAAGCAGTTAGAGGTGTAGCTTTCTAAAGGGCTGGAAAGGTGGTGGCCTTCCCTTTTGCCCAGTAACAAATTCATCTTGACAAAAGATGCCACGCACTTATTTTCAAATTCTCACTCTGATCAGATGTAAGGCAACGTGCTGATTGACCTGCCAACTCCACTTCCAATGCCAGAGGCGCAGGGTGCACACAACTCACTGTCTGCCTTCTAACTTTTTTTTGTGAGACCTTCAGTTTACTGACAGCCTAGCCCAGGCTTCCACAAACACACAGGAGTGTTTAAAGAAGGCCTGGCTTTTTGGCACTGGGGATCCCTTCAAGCTGTGCAGCAACTAAGAGGAGCAGCTCAAAACAGACTCTGACATCCAAACCAGTCTACACCCAACTCCAGAACTTTAAAAGGAAGGTCTTCCTCTTCCACCTCCTGTCCATTAGGTGGAAGCGGGGATACCCAGGGGAGAAAGATACTGACAACATGTCTTACTCTACCACTTCCCACCTGTGGCATGAGTTTGCAGCTACAAGCTTTGGCCTTGCAACAAGCAGCTAAACAAATCCTCTCACCTTTCTGAGAAGTCACAAGGGAAACACCAACTAAACCAAAGTCTCCAGCTCACCAACATGGGAAAACTCTTCACCTGCCCTCCTGGCTGCTGTCTCTGGGACTGTCTTCCCTACTGGCAGCTTACCAAGTTGTGAGCAGCAGGAGAGTCTCGTCTCTCCAACAAGATCTAACCTCAGTGCAGGCTACGCAAAACAACTACAGGAGCTATAAAGCTGGCAAGGCCACGGCACAGCTGCTTCCACATGTGCCCCTCTCATTCCCCGCAGACTGCTGTGATACCAACACAGAAAGCAAAGGGTTTTGACTCTGAGAAACAGCAGGACTGAAATTCAGCATTAGCTGCCCTCTTTGTGCCCGTGCTGCCCCAACAGCTGCACTGCCTCGGGACCATCTGCCTGAAAGCCATTCTCATGACTTCGAGAAAAGCAAACTCGTCCCTGGTATTTTCCAGCAGAGGCTGACATGACAACAGTTTTCAAAGCCCATTCATGGCCCAAAGGAGGAACAGTTGTATTGACAGGGCATAGGGGCTGTGCCATGATCTGTAGCATCATGGTGTCTCATTGTCCCTGTCCTGCCCAGGTTTCAAGGGGCACACAGGAGTTGCACAGATCAGAACCAGAACATATGCGCTGCACACATATCTATTGGCTTCAGCTTCATTTTCACATGTAAAACAGCAGCATCCCACATTTACCTTGATGTGGAAATCCACTGGGATTGTCCTGGCTCCCACCAGTTTTTTCATGAGGTAACTTCTCCAGTCAGTGTACTTAGCATGGATAGCTACACACACAGGGAAAAAGTACATCGTTATGAATGAAGGAATTCTAGCAGCACACTATACCTTCCTTCCTCTCTGACAGCTCATTTGCATTCAAAGGCCTTCTTCACATTCAGATCCCATGCCTGCTCTCAGACAGACCCTGTTCTGCAAGCTCACCCTCACAACAGGCTGCTAGAAAGCACCATTACAGAATGGACTGGGCCAAGCAGACAACCAGGTCCACTGATCTAGACACAGAAGTGGTATCAAAGCAAAAACACATGAGCAAATCTCAGCTTGCCAGAATTCTGTTAAATTGGCACCTTCCTAACTGCTACTTGACCAGAGACTGGATCCAGTGTGCTCCCCAGAGGCACTCTACAGGATGTAGGACCAGAAAGTTTCCGCAAAGCTTAAGCCTAGCTACCGTGTGGGACAGGAGGAGGAACAATGACCTGTATTAGTCTCTGTCCATAGGTCTGACACCACTTCTGTATCCAGAACTTCCAAGTCAACCACACTGAGATGCAGAAGGAGCAGTCCAAGCAATCTCCAGTTTCCTGAAGTACAAACTGCTCCTTGTAACTCAAAGCACAACTGGAGCTGTGGTCTCACATACAGCGGGAGCACCTGTCCCACTGAACTATGCATAAACCAAGGCTCCTCCATGTCCAGGAACATGCTGACCCCTCTCAACCCACACTTACTTCGTGGTGGTACCAGGATTTTGCTGTTAATGGCACACCAGCCAATGGGGTGAATATCCACTGTGCCCAAATTGCACCAGAAATCATGGCCAGCATCATCCTCAAAGCCCTCATATCGTAGAAGGGCCCTGTAGCCTGTCAGGAGACAAGCAGAAAAGGCATTAAAGGCAAAGAATATTTCCTTTCCCACAGGCTTAGTCCCTACAGCACAACCTTCAGAGATCTGCACAGGTTATCAGTTTCTCCACAAGCTCTGATAAGCAGAACCATCCTTGCAAAAAGCCCAGCAACCAGAAGAGGAACCAGATGCTGGCCTCCCACCCCCACACTGTGGTATTTCCTGTTCACAAATCTCTCGGCAGCTGCAGAGCTCCAAAGAGCTTGGGCAGCTACAACTGGCTCTTTCAAATTTCCCTCAGAGGTTAGCCACCCCCAGATGCTGGGAAGCACCCTGGAGACCTACCTACAGTCTGGACGACAGAGGCAATCCAGTAGACGCGGCTGGGCAGCACGGCATCACTGTTCAGCACCTCCACTTTCATACCTGGCACCACGTCATCCCACTGGTCGAAGAGCGGCACCTACAGGGTTGGGGCAGCTGTGTCAGGAGAGGGACACTGACAACTGGAGTAGGGCCCAGGCCCTCGTTCTAACTTTCAGAGGTTAAGTTTTAGGCAGCTACACTTTTACTTTAGGCCCAGGTTGGCATGCCTTAGCTTTCCTGTGTGTACCAACAGCATGAAACGCAACCATCATCTCACTGGGGTGTTACAGAGGGTCTCAAAAGGTATCCTATTGTATAGAATCATTCAGGTTGGAAAAGACCCTTGGGATCATCAAGTTCAACCATTAGCCCTACTCTACAAAGTTTACCCCCTAAACCATGTCCCTCAAAACCACATCCAAACACCCCTTAAACACATCCAGGGATGGTGACTCAATCACCCCTTGGGCAGCCTGTTCCGGTGTCTGACAACTCTTTCAATGAAAATTTTTTCCCTAATGCCCAGTCTAAACCTACCCTGCTGCAGCTTGAATCCATTCCCTCTTGTTCTATCACTAATAACCTGTGAGAAGAGACCAGCACCAACATGTCTACAATGTCCTTTCAGGTAGTTGTAGAGAGTGATGAGGTCTCCTCTCAGTCTCTTCTTCCTCAAACTAAATAGTCCCAGCTCCTTCAATCACTCTTCATAAGATTTATTCTCCATGCCCTTCACCAGCTTTGTTGCCTCCTCTGCACTCGTGCCAGCACCTCAGTATCTCTCCTGTATTAAGGTGCCCAGAACTGGACACAATGCTCAAGGTGTGGCCTCAGCAGTGCCCAGTACAGGGGGGCAATCACCTCCCAACTTCTGCTGCTCACACTGTTTCTAATGCAGGCCAGGATGCCATCGGGTTTTTTGGCCACCTGGGCACATTGCTCATGTTCAGCCTCTTGTCAATTAATAGCATCACTTAACTTTTTCACTGTCAGCTGTCCTATCCCAAAGTAGCTGCTGCTGTTCCTCTGTGGCATCAAAATCCCTAACCATCCAACTGATGCATCTCCCCAGCTTATTCTCAAATAAAGCTTTGTTAATATTACCACAGATCACACCCTGAAAGCAACATGACAAGTGAGTCTTAACACACAGAGAGGCTGGGCTGCTATAATAGCTGAGAACTATCACTCTTCTGTGTATCTGCCTCAGCTACTTGACCCATAGGGACTGCAAATTAGTACAAAGAGAACCAGACAAGCTGGAGGGCCAGCTACTGCCAAGCCCACATACACCAAGTTCCTCCCCGCACAAGACTGTGGGCTGTGCTCACTCACACAAGCTGCAAAGGCAACTGGAAGATTTCCACTATCTTTCCCAGTCAGAACTAATTCTGTCCCTGGGCAGCACTGGGCCATCACCACCAGCAGTGCTTCTACCAAGCCCCCCTCTGCTTCCTCCTGCAAACCTCCTGGTGACTCTGTGGGACTCCCATTCTTAGCTGTGAGAAGTCCCAGCTTCTTTCCGTGCATCAGCTGGGGCTTAATCATAATCTTTCCAGGCCTCTCCCCACCGCTTGTCCCAGGAGTGCAGGAAAGCCCCACACATAAGACACCACCCACGTGCACTGTGAGGCACAGCAAAGCAGAACTCACGTGTTTGAAGCAGCTGACAGGAGCTGCCCTGAAGCCGTGATCCAGCAGGTACTTTCCCCAGTCAAAGCCCAGGACAAGAGCTATAAACACACGAGAGACAAGCATCAGGTGATATTACAGAAAAGGCACAGAGTACTCAGTTACCTGTGGACTAGAGCTTGCAGCAGTGTGTCTGCTCTGGACAGAGCCCTTTGTCCCAGCATACAGGCACTCTGTGTTCCTGTGCATTTTTCCTGGTGGACAACTAGATCTTAGGAATACACAGGGACCAGCCCTCACAAGAGGCATACTGCATTATGATCAATCCTTGCTGCCACTTGCTCTTGGGGAAGAGGGTGCAGGAGGGGCAGAAAGAGGGGTCAAATCCAGTCTGGGGTTCAAGCACTCTGGGGAGAGTGGAGCCAGCAACTGACTGGTCCTCAAGCTGGTCAGCGAGTGACTTGCTTTACATATATATATATTTACATATATTTATATAAACTGGGCTGTGAGCAGCAGGAGACACAGAATCACAGAGTATTAGGAGTTGAAAGGGACCTTGGAGATCTTCGAGTTCAACCCCCCTGCCAGGCAGGATCATAATCTAAATATAATCTAACACAGGTCCCAGAGGAACACATCCAGGAGAGTCCTAAAAATCTCCAGAGAAGTAGACTCCACAACCCCCCTGGGAAGCCCGTTCCAGTGCTCTGTGACCCTTACTGTAAAGATGTTCTTCCTCATGTTAAGGTGGAACCTCTTGTGTTCTAGCTTATAACTATTGCCCCCTGTCCTATCACAGGGCACAAGTGAGAAGAGGCTGTCACTTTCCTCTTGACACTTAGCCCTCATATATTTATAAACATTAATCAAATCCCCTCTCAATCTTTTCCAGATTAAAGAGCCCCAGGTGTCTCAGCCTTTCCTCATAAGGCATGTGTTCCAGTCCCTTAATTATCCTTGTAGCCCTCCGTTGGACTCTCTTAAGCAAATCCTTGTCTCTCTTGAACTGGGGAGCCTAGAACTGGACACAGTAATCCAGGTATTTAAGTCAACCTTTAAGTTAACCTTGCTAACAGAAATCAGCACATTATTTCAGCACAAGGCAGTTCACTGGAAGGAAGGACCAGTGGACTGTAGAGCCTACAGCCCTTCAGGTGTGCCCATTTCTGTGGTTTCAGGGGCTGCACCTCCTCAGATCTCCTACACTCACCATCCTGGCCGGTCAGTGTCCCATCTGCCAGATGTCCTGTGCCCTGGGAATGGAGGAAGGCTCCAATCTTGGCTGACCAGGCTGCCTTGTGCAGGACTTTAGCCTTCTTTGTTGGCGGCTTCCCCTGCAAAAGAAGGACCATTGGGGACACTGGTGGCACAGGGTAAGCAGGGTGTCAGGGGGGTTACTACTTTGCATGGAGGGTTATCCAGAAGGTAGTGCCTTCTAAATTGCCTCACTAACTTCATTCAGATGATTTC
>JANHGL010009606.1:12040-30493 GCA_024611195.1 Ceyx melanurus | reverse complement strand
ACAGATCCAGGCGGGTCTTAAGTGTCTCCAGAGATGGAGACTCCACAACCCCCCTGGGCAGCCCATTCCAGAGCTCTTGTCACCCTCACTGAGAAAAAGTTCTTCCTTGTGTTGACCTTAAATCCTTCTTTTCTTAACTCTGAAGGGGTTATGGAGTCAGGTCCTGCCTCCAGTGCTCTAACTAGGAGTGCTGCTTTTCCTGCTTCACAGCTCACCTTCATCTGAAGGCCACCAGTCTGAGGGTTTGAAAAGCACTGGGGTGATCTCCAGTTTGTTGACCCCATTGCTCTGATGCCATGTTAGTCCTGAACTAGTGTCACTGACTGAAAGCAAGCACCGTTTACACCAAGGAAGAGCTCAATCAGCTTTGGAATTTACATCCCTCTTACCTGAGTGACCTGCAGTCCTGAGCTCTCTTTTCAGGCGGATGGGACCGACTACAACACTAGTTCTCCACTTGTATGAGGAAACAGCTCTTTTCTGCCTGTAGATACACCCTGCAGCACAGCGAGAGCCTGTGCTTTGGCTGTCACAGATTAAAATCTCACACTGCAGGTACACAGATGGAGAGCCCTGCAGGAACTTGAAGGCATTAAACTGGAATCTTCCCTGGTGTTCACGCGGCGGGTAGGTTACCACGGTGTCATCTTTAATGCAGCTGCAACAGAATTCAGAGCTGTTAGAGCTGTGTACAATCATTGGGTTTTGTTCACTGTAACCACAGCAATTAGCCAGGGTGTTATTTTCACTCGTGGCTGTACAATGAATGTCGTGCTTTGGTGGGTTTTTTCCATGCAATGTGGTGCTTGTTTTTCCCAGCTCTCTGCAATGCCTTTAAAATGCTAGAATTGAACATCCAACCCCAGTCTACTGAAGAAGGTAAGTGGAAAGGAGGCAAGAAGAACTGGGTGTGACATTTAGAATGTAATTCCTCCCATACTGGGGGGCAAATCATTAAATACTGTGGAGTCTTACCCACTTCTGATTAAGTCATAGGTTGGCGATCCAAACTCTGGTTGTGGCGATGCTACACAGCTATCAATGAACACCAAAAGGTTTGGGTCAGTGGAATGAAGGCTGACTTGAGCAAAAAGAGTTTGGTTCAAGTCTACGTAGTAGGGTGACTGCTGTACAGGCTTGGAGAAGGAATCTGAATGGTAGAATTCCAAGCTAACGTCGTATCTTCCCACCGCCGTTGTGTTCTGGATCACGTTGTTTTTGGTGACATAAATGACTTCCAAGGTGGAGTTGTTCTCCATTTTACATTTTGCAATGATCTCTATGCTCTTCTGGCGGGTGATGATGCTGCTGCTGCCACTTGCAGAGATGGATACTGTGTTGGTGTAAGTGATGCTCTTACCATCATCCTGTAAAAGGAATCCCAGGAAGCGTTCAGTTGTGATTACACTGTGAGCACTGCAGTTGAAAGGGGTTGTACTTAAGTTACAAAGCTGCTCAGCTGTCCTAATCAGAAGCTCAAGGTACCTTGGAAATGTGAAATAAGTTGTCACCAACAAAGCATTATCAACCCTCCTCCTGTTTTTCCAAACCACTGGACCAGCCTGTGCAGCAAAAAAGTTAAGGAATGTTGCACAGTGTGGAAATTATCAAAGTGATGCCTCAGTCACCCTGCTATGAACTAGCTCTTGGGAACTGTCACATCTTGGGCTTTTCCCCTTTCCTTGTGACTCCGTGATAAGTGCCAACCCTAGCATTTGTAAAGGATGTTTAAGTTACATACATAATTTCATGGTACTTCTGATAACCTGGGTTGGTGAGAGAATGAAACATTTGGGGTTAATTTGTGTGCATTCTCCTCTCTTCTGGACTCTCTCCTTTGAAAGGCTCATTAATCATCAGGCTCTTTAAGAGGAAAAAAATGTTCTACTTCAAGACTGGAAACATGCAGTGGGATGATAAGTGAGAAACAGTTTATTCACCTGCTATCCATAAACTGCTTTTACAAGCTCTTCCCCATTTATATGCTATCAGTAGCTCGTTCCCATAACTTTTTCCCTTCTTTTTTACCTTTTTAGTTGTTCCACAGCCAGTTAATGGGAAGGAGAAGATCACTGAATCTGTTACAGTTGGATGGCAAGATGGGTCATTCAGCTGTAGGTGAGTTTCAGAAAAACCAAGGGAGGCCAGGTAAGACTTGCTCAGAACAATTGTCATGCTATCTGAAGAGCAGGTGAGTGATGCTGCAATTGAAAGTGAAATTAGAAAAAAAAACAAACCACAGAACAAAACATGTTAACCACAAACAACTGCATTTCTTACTTGACCCAGATCCTTGAACCTCTTAAGTGGTTCTTGATTTGTCCAAGTATGACATGGCTCATGCATGTTTGAGGCCATGCAGAAGTCAGGATAAAATTTCCCACTCAACTTCTAAAAATGTTAGATAAACAAAACTATGTAAAACTCATGCTGAAATTTTCATTTAAAACACATTAATTCAGAATGAATTGCAGCCTTTGTGAAAGGGAGTCAAAGTGGTAGTGCAGAATAGTGAGTAAAATAATTTATGGCAGATATCAAGGCTTTTGAGTCTCCCTTTCCACCTGGGTTAATGAGATGTACAGCAAACATATGAAACCAGTAAAGAAAATGGTCCAGCTCTGGGGGAAGAAGGGAAATTGCAACACCCTTGTTTGGCTAACTAGTGCAGGCCATTTTCCTGAATATCTCAAGGAATAAAAACATAAAGACCTCTCAAAAGACTTGAGGATGTGTTTAGGACATCTCCAGGATGGGAACAGTACCTGCTTTGTCCAAAAGATGGAAAAAGATCTTCAGTGGTGCCAGGCAGAAAAAGGACCAAGAAGTGGATAAACTGGCTTTTGTTTTGTTTTGTTTTGTTTTGTTTTTTGCAGATGGGCAGGTAATAACTTTTGTGAGACTAATGTGGGATTTTTGTTTGTAAAGAGGGTTAATCAGTAAAAAGGCTGAAATCCTCAGTATCAACCATCACTTCTTGACAATATTTATAAGGGAAGAATCATATGTGAGAATAAAAACCAGCATCCCATTCCTGTAGCAAGGGGACTTACTGTTGGCCTCCACAGGACCTGGCAGTGGGATGCTGGTGTAGTGAGCAGAAAACCCTTTGTAGGAGTTGGCATAGTCTGTGGACAAGGCAACTGTCATAACATTTGAAGAAGATTCAAATGCAGGCTGAGCACGACCACACACTTTTCCTATTAAGCTGGTGTTGGTGGTGAGGCCATCATAGACTGCTGTGAAGTCAAACTGGCAGTTTGGGTCCAGTTCCAGGCTGTAGAGAGACAAAAAATGACAAGGAAATGTCATTAGAGAACATTACTCATTGTGGATAGAGGATCCAGTGCAGAGAGAGTGGCTGCTGAATTCCAGTCGGCTGAAATAAAAGAATGCAGAATAAAAAAAACACATAAAGAGTTATTATTAAAACCAAATAAAACATGGAAACCTCTCCAAGGTTTAGTAAAAGTGTGATTTACTGAGGTAGCAAATATGTTGCTATTGATCTCAGCAGAAGCTAGATCAACTATGGTTTTGTAGCTCTGAGACTGTAGATATTGATTGCTACACCTCCAAATACATATATATATAATAATCCTAAATGATAAATCTTACAGTGTTGACTTCTATTGGTCTCTCAAACCTCTTGTGTGTCAGCAGAGGAAGATTCCTGCCCTTTTAATCAATCTGCATGAGGGCTCATCTCTGATTGCCACCCTTGAACCACTCCAGCTGTACTGTGGGGGGTGGATGCCCCAGATCATCTCTGTTCTTGAATCAGCAGATGGATCCTGGCCAGGAGTGGTGGGAATGGACAGGACACTGTGCAGAGTTCATCCTCTCAGAGGGCAGCTGTTGAGGTAGTGATTTACTGTAGAATACTATACATTTCATACTGTATTCTGCAGTCTGACTATCTCCAGAAATGACCTTTGAATTCCCTTGGGTTTGAGAGTTTCCTCCATGTGCAGTGTCAACTAATTAAGTGAAAGGCTAAAAAGGGCTACCAGCCCTTTGTGGGAGAAGACAAAGCCTGCTAAAGAGCAATATGGGTCAGGAAAGTTAATGCCAGCATGGTTTCTTTATGCCAATGCATCCATTAGCATTTATCCCTGGAAGTAGTGAAGCCATCTTCTTTGCCCAGTGACCAGCAGGACTGAGGAAGATGCACTTTGGGTAATATTTGTTTTATTCTTCTTTTGCCTCTCAGAGCTAAATTGCAATTGAAGTGCACTTGATGGTTTTAAACGTGTTCCTTATGTAGCAAAAGCATTATTTACATTTAGGGGTTGAAGTTCAGATTATTCAGACAAGCTTCTTTTGGACCTACACCTCATAGCTAGTCACTTGAAATGCTTTCTGCATTTCACTGACTGGCACTGCAGTAGCTGTAAGGTGATGTATAGTGAAGTGGGACACATTGCAGTTACTTTATCCTAAGAGTCATCAAAACATGTTTGTTTTAAAAGTGTCTAATATTCTAGAAGTGTGAAAGCACTTCTGCTTCCTGTGTTTAAAGTAGTGCTTTTGAACAGAATGGAAAAAAAAAAAAAGAGTAATAGAGCATTATTAGGGCATTTACTCACAAAAAATCTTGGAACTGTAACTTTATCTTCGTGTTTTTTGCTGTTTGTATGTACCAGATGCAGTATGTAAATTCAGGGTAAGCTGCTGGGTAGTTGGGGCTGGTAAGTGTCCCATTGGGACCAGTTAATTGTCCCCCACAATTTTCAATTTCTGAAAAGAAGAGTAGATATATTGGTAACAAAATAGATATCTTTGTAATGAGCCATACAAAAAAGAAATGAAAGATCTAAAGCTATGTAATTAGCAAGATTTTTTCTTTAGGACTCCATTACTTTGGAAATAATTAAGACAACTTGGAGAATTTCAGGTCAGGTGGATGTTACAACATGAAAGCAGTTGTCACTGTGGTATATCTGTGAGTCACAGTACAATGACATCTGAGGTGGTTGTAGGTGAGTTAGCTTTGATACCATGAGTCATTTAATTAAATCTACATTTTGGGTAAATTAGGTGCTATCTTGGAAAAACTGGTAATGAAAGTGTCACACCAACCAAAAGAAACCCTGAGAGACTTTGTATTAGAGAAATCTTTGATGGCTTGGTCATGATCTATATGGAAGTGCAAAGTCTTCAAGTGTGGGAGAGATTCTCCTTGCTAGACAAAGGCAAAATAAAACATGTTGATGGAAACCTCAGTCAAATGTAGACTAGAAATAGGGCACAGTTTTTCAGCAGCAAAGTTAAACACTGGAATAGCATGAACTAGGATGTGGTAAATGTAAAATTGAAGCTTTTAAGAGCTTAATATCACGTCACTCAGATCAGCAGAAGCAAAGGAGCTCATACAAGCTAAGGCTGCTTTAATCCAAGCTATTCTTATTTTTGAAGGACAAAAAATATGGAGCATGTTGAATGAAGCCCTCACTGACTCTGTGACCTGTGGGCAGGACTTCTGACTAGATGGTCATATTCTCTTTCTGGGTAAAAGCATTTGCAAAGAGTATATTTAGAAGTCTGTAAGTAAAAATACAGTCCCATCATCCTTTTAAATCATTTTTTCTGAGTAAAATGTAACTTTTTTAGCTCTCTGCAAGTGCACTGTTATTTTGCTGCCTCCTCCCTTTGCTGATTTCCTCTCCATACCATTCTCTGATGAACTGTATGAGACTAATTAAAGGTTCTATTAATAGTCTCTAATTGCAGAAAGTGGGGAATTTTCTTTAAATGGTGCAGTTCAAATGCTATTGAATTACTTACTATTTTCTGGTGAAAAGTAGTAATAGAAGACAAAGAAGTTCCGTGTAAAACTCATGGAGTTTGTTGTAATGAGGAAAGTGAAGCTGTCTGATGATGATTGAAGTACTGGGACTGCATCAGTGTCATGACAAACTTGTCCAAGCAGAGGTGAATTGGTTGAGGGACCATCATATACTTTAATACTTTCAGTTTCACAGCTTGAAGAAGGAGCAAATCTATTAAAAATAGAAAATAACAAAACACCCACAATGAGAACTCTGTAAGCTCACTGCTAGATACAAAGGCTCTTTGGAGTCCACAACAGACATTTAATCAGCTTTTTACTAAAGCAAATGCAGGGATATATTTGGAGGCAATACTATTCTGTGCTGTATTCTAATGGAACGAAGCAGTACAAAAGCACCTGGAGAAAATACTTACTTAAAATAGGAGAAAATGAGCCTAATGGTTTGATTTGTACTCCTCTGGATTTGCCAGACACAGTTTGCATTGGCATTGAGTTGAATCTTCAGTGCTTTGTTGAGCTCATGAAGAGAAGCCCCACAGCGAGGGACTCCTGTTGGAGAAGAGCAACCACAAAAAACCAACTTTCAAGGTTATTTCTCATTTTTTCTGAATTTTTCTTGTGCAATAGATTAATCTTCCACTATGCAAAGACTCTGGGACAGTCCATCAAGGAACAGGTAAGTAAAATATTCTACTGTTTGGGTTTTTTTTCCCTATTTATATTACTGCAGCTAATGAAACCTGAAGAATTGAATAGTAAAAGAATATTAGCAAACACTTTTTATCCTCATCTTCCTAGTAGCAAAGGGGAGTTTTCATATCACAGATGAAGCCAGTGGCCAAACTGCATATGCCAAGTGCTATAGGACACCTCAGCAACTCTCTTCAGCAAGATCTGTCAGCACAAGCACCTCAAGCCTCCAGTCTTTCTCCTACACTGAGTTCCTAAACATCACTGCATCCACTTCAGAGGTTCAGCTCTTGACTTAAAAGCATTTTGAAACTGCACCCACAAGATATTCCCTTCCAATACAGTAACTCGGTGGCCTGGAATGACACCAGTAAGTTGTGGTTTTGAAACAAAAGGAGCTGGCTCTTTGCATGTGGGTCTTTCATATAATTATAGAATTTTAGTGGTTGAAAGGGACCTTGAAAGATCATCTAGTCCAGACCCCTGCCAGAGTGAGGTCACCCAGGTAGAGCAGGATCACCTAGATCTTTGCTAAGGATGGTGTGGGTAGCAGAAGTAAAATACTAAACAGGTCAAATCCATGGAAGAAAAAGCCTTTTGCACAATGGTGATCCCAAAATGAGCAACAAATGACTCTTTTTTTTATTGCTTCTGATTGCACAAAGGAAAAAAAGGAGCAAATCTCTTTCAGAAAGCAACTATTTCCCAATTAAGTGACTTTATTCCTGTTACTCCAAAGTAGTATTAATTTATAAATTTTCCACTTCAGAGTAAAATCTCTTCAAAATCAAGTTCTTAAGTTAAACCAGTATGACTCCCTATGGCAAATTTTAATTTTTACTGGTTTTAGCACTTGCTGGCACATTTGGGTGCTACTATTGAGCAGTAGTACATTAAAATAAGACCTGCTTTTAAAGGTATGTTAAACATTTTTCCCCCCTTCAGTTGCCTATAAAATATCTATTGTGCAAAAATCAGTAAAATTCCACAGAAGAAAAGAAAACCAGATTTCCATACCTGTGTATTCTATTGAGCTGTCTTCAGGAAGAGCCAGAGCAGTGAGGAGAGGTAGGAGGAGGAAGTGTCTGAGCACTTGCATTTTGATGGCTGTGGGGGATGTTTGGCTTTTCCAACTTTTATATCTCCTGCTATTTCATCATCATCTTGTGTTGCATGATATGGTGGAGGGAGGGCTTAATCTCTCAGTTACTGTTTCTTTTGAACAGATATAAATGAGAAAGTAACAGGTGTGCCTTTATTTTTTTTTTTTTTTACTGTGTGCTGCATGCAGTGAGTTTAACTGTGTTTTTCTCAGCTCTTGTGGGTTCAAAGCCCATTTTTCAGCTGATTTAATTCAGTGGCTCTTTGGGTGTGTTGGCATGAGCAGGAATGTTCTGGAAGGGGTTGCCAGACTCCTTTGACAAACACATTCAGCAGTTTGCTCTGGTCAATGGGAGCTTGTTTGGTTTTTTTTCCCCCCTCCTATCCCTTTAGGTTCCCCTGTCCTTGCTGAGGATTCCTCAGGTTGTGAAAAATGACTAGCATCAGGGAGTTGTCAGGACCAACATTCCTGGATGAACAAGGCCAGATTTATGTTAGTCACAGATGTAAAAGAAGATTTATCTGCAAACTGGTTGCAGAGCAAACTTCTTACAGTAGAAGCTAAAAAAAAAACCCGAAAAATAATCAATCTCTCCTTCCTGAGCAGCAGATGGGAGCTGTGTTCAGGAGCTGGATTCTGGTGCCAGGTTCAGGACACAGATTGGAATCAAAGGCAGAACAGAGTCCTCCTGGGATGCCAATCAGTGAAAAAAATGAGGGAGAAGCTGGAGTAGCTGAGCCAAGAGCTTCACCCTCCTGATCCCTCAGCTTTATACCGAATATGACGTACATGGGATGGGATCCCTCGTTGGTCAGCTTAGGGTCACCTGTCCTGTCCCCTCCTCCCTGCAGGTGCAACCTTTCACTTTCTGCATCCCCAACCTGCACAGAATCCAGCAGAGACCTTGGCCTGCACCCTAACCCTGGGTATTGACTATACATCTCTAAAGATGGGGCGTTATCCCTTCTAGAAGCAGCGACTGTCTGTGCAAACAGCTGCTGCCTTCAGACCGGGCAGGGAGTGGAAGAACTGAGCTGAAAAGTAAACCCAGAGAATTAATTAGTTCTGTTCTCCCTCAAACTAGGACACTGTTATAATGTATTTACTCTACTTTGTTTTTCCATAAGGACCAAAACTCTTTAAATCCAGAGTATTTCTTACTGCAGCAGCTGATACCCAACTTTTAAGGCTTCTAGAGGCTGTGATGGTGCCAGTGCTACAGATGTGCTCTTACCCTGACCTTGGTGCTCTGTGGTCCTTGTGTGGTGTGTGAGCAGCCAGGGCTCACACCAGAGCCTGCTTCTGATTCTTTCCAGTACAGGGAGTGAGTATCCCACAGCTGTGCAAACACCTGTTCTTTCCTGTGGTGTTTTTTTTTGGTGAGGGTTTTTTTTAATGAAACTGAAATGTGCTGCATCTGTAATGATCCTGTATTTCTAATGTCAGTCTTATGCCTTCTTAAAACAATTCTCTCTGATTTTAAACTCACTTTAAGGATTTTGATTGCAGCTCTCCATCACTTACACTGTCTTTAAACACTTGAGGCATCAAATCCATGTGCAAAGATCTTGTGTAGTGTTTGAATTAGCTTCTTGAAAGGCTCAGTTTGCATTTACCCTGTGTATGCTTTTGTTTCTTAAACCCACACACATACTTGGAAGAATTTTTCAAATGCTAGCATCTGTTTTGTGTGTGAACTGGTGTGTGGATCCCTGCCAATCAGTGCTGTGTCCATCAGAACCAAGAAAAAAAAAATACCCATGGCTCTGATACCCTGGGAGCTTACTCTGGTGGTGCTGGCTAGGAGTCAAACTATTCTAGAATTACTTGTATAGGAATGATTAGGAAATTTTCTTGTGCTTGAGTTGATACTAAGGGACTGGACTGGTATGCAGTGGACCACTGAAGAAGTCACACTTGAGAAGCTCCATCTGCACAGAGAAACCTCTAAATAACTGTGCTGCTGCTCCCACATACCCCTTGTTACCATTCTGAGTGTTCAAACTGGTTTCAGACTTGCGTGTTAAGCCCATGTTGGGATGTTCAGGTAGCAGCTGCTGCTGAAATTTTAATGGCCTGCTTTGAATTTCCTCTCCTACCTCAAAAGAAAAAGGCCAGCAAGTCTTCATGAAGGTCCTTTCAGATGAGATGTGAATGACTGTAGGGAAAGTTCTTCACCGTAGCAGATCCTCAAAACACATCAGTGAGCATTTTAGCATCAAAAGAGCAAGGCTTCAGCTGTTGTGACACTGTTACTTACAGGCTCAGTGCCTGCAGCCAGGGTTGCAACAGCAGGGAAAATGTGGTTTCAAGCACTTTAAATCATTACCTATGAGAAGCAGAGCAGTGTGGTGGAGTTTTGCATAGATGATCAGGATGTGCTCTGGCTCAGGATGGGCATTTCAGTCCCGTGGGTTGAGGGCTTTGGCAGTCAGCCTGCTCAGGCAATGCCAGGACTTCACCACCAGCTATGAGACTAATTAGATGTGGAGCCTTTAGGGGAGATCTGTGTGATTTTGGCTTTTGAAAGTTGGCCAAGGTATTAATGGAGAAGCTGAGTTTGAATGACTCTAGTCCCTTTTTGAAGCCATGAAAGAGCAAAGGAAAATTTGCTGAAAAGAGTGGGGTTTTGGGTCTTGTGTGGCACGAGTGATGGGCATCCTTATTCAGTACAGGGCATCTCACCAGTCTGAGTAACCTGCACATACCATATGGAAAGTGAATATTGGCCTTAAAGCTGCTTTTCCCAGTCAGGCCAAGTTCAGCAGGTTATCCAAATGTAATCCATCTCTTGCCCTGGGAGGACTGTTGTGCTCATCTACAACTCCGCATTTCACAAGATATTTTCCTCTATTATCGATTGAAAATTATTAATTTCCTTATTTTTTCCTAAGCCATTTTGAGTAGGACAATTAAAGAACTGGAACACTTTGTTGGCTCAAACTGATATCATTGGATCAGACACTGAAAGAAAAAGGATGAAGCAAATGTTTATAATAAAGTAAATATAGATGTATAGTGGTTTATGGTTCTAATCTCCAGTAATAAAACCTGACATATGGAATCATGATGATATAGGTATTGCAGAGATTAGATTTCAGTTCATGTACAGTGTTTTCTCTACATATTTTTGAGTTCCTTTTTAAGGTAATTGCTCAGACATTGCTGGTGACAAAGGGCTGCTTATCCTTTGATTTATGTCTCTGTGAGCTCAGAAAGCAGCACTGTAATGTGTTCTGAGAAGCAGGTTCATTTTCCTTGAAAGCTCAGTATTTGAGCTATCTGGGGAGAGCTGGAAGAACTGAGAGAGAAACAAAGTCCTGATGAAAAAAAGAGCCAGCTGATCCAACTTAGTCTTTGTCACTATGAGTATTTACTGAAGTAAGAGTTTTAGAAATTTAGAATACAGACCCAAAAAATCTGAAATTAAGGAACACAAGTACAGTTTAGATTAAAATACCTTTAGATTGACACCTCCTGGTCTATTGTGCTTTTAGAAACAAGTAGCAGATGCCTAACAGAGCTATCACTCAGGTAAGTGATCCACATATGCTTCTTCCAGCCACAAGATTGGTTGGGACACTTAATTTGTGGGAACAATGACAACGGCAGTATTGTCAACAGGGATTCTTCTGCCTCTTGGTCGAAAGCCTGGGCGTTGGAAAGGGTGTCTGGGGCAGTTGCAGTCTAATATTCTGCACCGTAGGCAAACTCTTGGGGCCATGGGACCTCTGACATTGAAGCGGAAAATCCTCTGGCCTAGTGAGGAGCAGTTTCCACAGGTTGGGTCCCTTACACACCTGAGAAAAGAAGAAGGATTTATAAAAAACCCCTCCTGTAATCGTCACACAAAAATAGTGACGTGGTCACTCAGCTTATTTGTTTCCAAGAGCCTTGACTTCTAACAGAACCCTGGAACCAAGTGTGCCCATGTGGCAGTTGGATGTGTATGTTGGTATAACATGTAAATACACATATAAATATCAAACAAGTAGAATCATTGCAGTGTCTGGGTTGAAAGGGACCTCATCTAGTCCAACCCCCCTGCAGGGAACAGGGACATCTGCAACTAGAGCAGGTTCCTCAGAGCCTCCTCAAGCCCCACTTTGAGCCTCAACCACCTCCCTGGGGAACCTGTTCCAGTGTCCACCACTCTCATGGCAAAGAACTTCTTCCTTATTTCTAATCTAAATCCACTCCTTTCTAACTTAAAACCATTGCCCCCTGTCCTTTCACTCCAGGCCTTGGTAAACAGGCCCTCTCCAGGCTGTTTATAAATACCTAGGTGCAACCATAGAAATGCAAACCACACCTGGGGTGCCCTGGTTTGGCTGGGACACCTCTTGAGTGAATAATACTCACCCTTGTACTTTTATACTTGGCATCCCAGGCCTCCTTGGTTGGCATAGGCTACTTAAGAATCTCAGTAACAGCAACCTCAGGTATTGAGGCAGGAGAACTGTAGGAGAAGCAGCAATTTAATGTTAAGAAACCAGCTGTAGACATAGAGTACAAGAGAGTGTCTATTAAAGGCTCACATGCTTTGCAAAAGCCAGTGCTGTTCTTGCTGCTGTGCCTGAAAATAACAGCTGAGGGTCTTAATTTCTCTTTCTTTTACTATTAAAAGCTCACTACTCCCTTCTACATCTAACCTTGAGGTTACAGTTTAGCACCATCTGCCTGTTCTCTCATGGGAAGGGGGTGAGCTGGCCATTATTACGACGAGCCTGGGAGCCCTCCAGAGCACACAGGCATTGGCTGGCTACAGGTGGATGTTTTAAATGCTTTGTTTGGGTTTTTTTTACCCATAAATAATGCAGACTCACGCCTGCTCATCCCCCCAATGCTTGCCACCAAGGATGGTTTGGCAGCCAGCACCAATACTGGTGGTGTGTGGTCCCTGGGTGAGCTGTGCCATCCCCAAGGTCTTTTGGCTCTCCTGTTTCCCCCTTTCCTCTGCACTGGGATACCTGCTGGACAGGCTTTCCCAGCTCCCATCCCTAATCCAACATATAGAATCATAGAATGTATTGGGTTGGAAGGGACCTCCAAAAGTCACCTGGTCCAACCCCCTCTGCAATAAGCAGGGACATCTCTAACTAGGTCGGACTGCTCAGAGCCTCCTCAAGCCTGGCCTTGAATGTCTCCAGGGATGGAGTCTCCACCACCTCTCTGGGCAGCCCATTCCAGTGATTTATCACCCTCAGATTAAAGAACTTTAGGAAAAAGTTATTTTAGGAAAAAAATCTACCCTTTTCTAGCTTGAAGCCATTACCCCTTGTCCTGTCACTATGAACCCTTGTGAATAGACCTCCTTTGCTTTCTTATAGGCCCCTTTCTGGGAGGGTCACTGTAAGGTACCCCTGGAGCATCCTCTTCTTCAGGCTGAGCAACCCTAAGTCTCCCCAGCCTGTCCACAGGAGAGGTGCTCCAGTCCTTTGATCATTTTTGTGACTCTGAGAGTCCTGAATAGATAGATCCCTTAGGAAAAGAATTTCTTAAAAAGAGGAAAGAATGAGAATACCTTACCTGGGTTTCCAGGTACAAATGGATCTCTTCTTGGACAGGCTTTTAAGGTAAAAAGAAAAAAAAAGAAAAAAGAAAATAAGCTAAGTGAGACTGAATGAGGAAAATGTGTACTTTGATGTAATCAAATATACACTGTAATCAGCTGAATGCATTAAGACTAGGAAATGTTAGCAGCAGTTCTGAGGAACAGAGTTGTCATTGGCAAAGGACTTGTATTAAGAAATGTGTAGGGGCTTGAACACTGAAGATTATGTGCATGAATGGGAGTAAAACTGAATTATCTTTATTCCCTTGTCCCGTGCTCCACTGTGGGCTTTACATCTGAAGCTCAGTTTCCTCTGTATTGTCAGCACAATGTGTGTCTTACTGAAGCAGGGTCCTTTACCAATGTGTGGCTGGATGGGGCCAGACTTCAAAAGGAAACCTTAGAGTCTGAGGGACAATATTTTCAGTTAATGAGCAGAAATTACAATTCAAATTTTTCAAAAGATAAATCTCACTGTAGAAAACTACTGTTCAAACCAAATTCTACTGAATACATGAGAAGGATTCCCACTGACTCAGCTTCCAGCAGCTTTGAAGTGCAGGGGGGGCTGGATCTAGGAGGGAGATGATCCAGAGCAAATCTGAATTTATGCTGGGGTAGGGTCTGCCCCTGTGGTTTCCCGTCCCCTAGTGCTTTGCAGGTCCTTCTCCCGTATTAATACCAACAGTATTTTCCATCATTTGATTTGTATGGAAGCCAAAGGAACTCTCTCCAAGTTACCTACTAGATCCATGAGATTATGCACATGGTAGAGACATAAAGCTGTGTCAACAGGTCTACTTACAAGTAGTAACAGCTGGTGCAGCAGTTGGAGAGACTGTCAGGGCTTGAGTGAGAAGAGAAAATATGAAATTAAACACTGCCCATGTTTTAAATACATTGATGACTCACACAAAAAATAGTAAAATTCTCACCACAGTTCAAATAAATACCCATTTTTTTCAGCTGTGGACACAGTGTGGGTTGTCAAAGAGAAAGCAGAAACCAGACTTCAGTAACTGTTGCATTATTGTGTGAGCAAAGCAAGGGCTGTTAACAGGGAGTTGGCAGTTTAATCCCAGGATCAAACATTAGACTAATTCCACTAAAGGTGAAGCATGTACACCTGCTTCTTCAGGTGTGTTTTCTGCAGGGACTGGACACAGACATGAAAACAAACCTGCAGGGTAACCCCTGTCCCAGTACTGGGTAGGCATGAGGTACCTGAACAACAGGAGCCCTGCAGGTCTAGCTCAGGTGGTGATCAGCCACAGCACCCAGAAGATGCTGCTGCTGCCCAGGGCAGGTGTTGGCCAAGCCTGCCCAGAACATGAGCAGGTTTCTGACCTGGAAACCTGTGGGATGTTTGCTAAACAAGCAATTGGGTGCTGGGGGGTAATGAGTAATGCTGTCTAAAGGACGAACAGAAACACCCAAAGCCAACCTTTTCCTGGGACACTTTGCAATCTAAGGGATATGTTTGTTTTTGTTTGGTTCTTTTTTTTCCTCTTCCTTTAAATAATGTCTGATTCAGATGCTTTTCCCATCCTTGCTAACCCTCTGGCATAACAGATGGTTGGCACAGCATCATTTCCCCGGAATAGTAGCAGAGCTATTTCTACAAGCCAGGCTCATTTCTGAGAGCTGGGTACTTACAGAGTACTCCACACATTTGTCTCACTTTCAGAGGAAAAGGCTTTTAGAGATCTGAAGTTCCAAATTAGTTTTATGGGCCTGGAGTGTATTTTTCTTTCAGAGAAAGAAATCAGAGACACTGCTGACAACATAATTGAGTTCCTCCTCGTTTGTGACCATCATAAACTGTACCCAGTATACACACCTGTCTTCCTCCTTGGTGGGTCAGTATTACAAAGTTTTCATTTTGGGATATTTTGCTGTCACCTGGTAGTCATTTGTAACCAACTAATGCACATCCATTCCAAACGAGGGCTGTCTTTCCTAGGACTCTCTTTCCCTTAATTCCTTTTGCTGACCATGATCAAAGCTCCTTCCATCCGAGCACACTGCTTATCATTTAATTCTGCAAAAGCTGGCTGGAAAGAAATGTGAGCAGCAGAGTGCTTGGCTTTCTTCCCAACATCTAGGTCTAAACTTCTACAAGACTGCCAAATATGATTTGAGGGAGAAAAAAACAAAATACAATTGAGGCAAAAGATAATTAACGTGTTGATCCAGACATTGAGCATTCACCAGCAATGATGGAAGGTGTTAAATAAGAAGTTTAAGAACTGGAGTACCTTGGCTATCTAAATGCACATGGAAATAGTGAGAAAGAGGCATATTAAGTTATAGGCAGATTTGTGATTCAGCTGATAATAAAAAAAGCTTTACTGGGAGAGAGGCTTCTTTCCTATTAAGTTTCTAAGTAAATTAAATAGTTCATTAATCTGAAATAGAAACATCAATCCGAAATTTTGGGGGGCACTTGAGAAAGCAAAGGACTGATTAAATATCAGTCCCAAGAATCTTTAATGTAGTATATTGTGGGGGTCTCTCCACAATCAGCTGAAAGGCAACTTTCTACTTTCAGGAAATAAATAAAGGAAAATAATCTTTGTATCTCTTCAAAATCAATGCTTTGTGCTTAGCTAAGTGTAGATTATAATCAGGGGATTCAGTGAGCACTTTGTTTTCCTGAGACTTTAACACAAACAACAGTTTACCTACAGTTTATACAAGTGAAAAGAATGAGATTATTTAGTTAGAGCTATAGAGGAGATTTTTTTTCCAACCTTTAACCATTGAATAACATCCCTGTTACACACCACATACATAAAGTGAAATTGTTTGCTTATGTACTTGATCAAATACAGTCAAAGCACTTACTAGTTGCAAACACATAGTTCCATAGTAGTTCTTAGGAAACCATATATACACCATAGGTCAGGTTCCTTAAGGCTGCCTAATAGTCAAGATCACTCATTTAAGAAATTCACATTCCATTTCTGAAAGCCAAGCAAATCAAAGTAAACCCTGAGGGATTTCTCAGTTTCACTGGGGTGTGCTAAGAAGTGCAAACTCCTTTCCTTCAGCTGAAACAGAGCCCAGGCTCAATAAGTAAGGAAAGCAGCAAAATCTGACCAAAGCCCCGTAAAATATTCATCGAAGTAGAAAAATTTTCATTTCTATCCTTTTGAAAGTGAAATGAGTGGCAGGAAAAAAAGGTAGAAAAACAGACTGAAATTTCTTCTTCACTGTGCTGAAAATTGCTGCTTGTTACCTAAAAGGTTTGTAGAAATGACAGTGCATAGATCCTAGATCTTGAAAGTATTGTTCAAAAGAAGGTTAATGGGTGGAGCAGTAAGAAAACCTGTATTACACTTTCCAGTGGTGCTGCCACTGGTATTGAGTCTGAACTTCTGACAGAGTCAGTAAGGCTGTAGAAGACAAGCAGGGCTAAAAAAAAAAAGGTTGTAAAGAAAGGAATCATGACATTCTGCAGCATCTTGGACTAACAGATGGTGTGGGTGTTAAACAGCCAGCCATAGTTACTGTACTGTACTTGGAGCCCTTGCCACTGAGACTGGAATGGAACAGAGTGGCAGAAGGAAAGGCAAGATCTGTGCTCTCTCTGGAGGACACGATGAGAATTCAAAATGATCTTCATGAACAGAATAAATGCCAAAACTCAGCAAGCTGAAATTCAATAAAGACAGGGAGAATGGGCTGCTCAGTGGAAAGAGAAAACCAATGCACGAAGGCAGAATCATCCTTCCAGCTGGCACAGAAAGTTGGTAAAGTTAATGCTGTAGTGAGCCAGTCCAGTCTCAGCCTTGCTCTCAGAGTGATACATGGGAGCTATTTACTATCCTTGGTGCTAAAGAGACCTCAGCTGCTCAGTCAGTGAGTGCACCCTTCAGAAAGATGGAGAGAATGGGGAGAGCTTGAATGAATGAAACAAGAATATAATAGGCTTGAAAATCATGAGCTCTGAGGAAAGCTTTCGAGAGCTAACTTGATGTGGGAATTGGTTTTCACTATTCTGAAGAGGGCTCTCTAAAGAGAGCAGCCACCTGTCTCTCTAAAGAGGATGGCCACCTGTTCTTTTGCTCCCCAGAGTTTGTGGAGAACCAAAAGAGCAACTGTGGGCCCTGCAGAAAATGCCTAACAATAAAAGATTTTTTAATATAGTGGCTAAGGAATTTTTTTGTGTGTGTGTCTTGAACGTATCTGTCAAGTTCAGAGGCAAAATACACACTTGGTCATGTCCCTTGCTGCAGATTTGAATAGATTTTAAAACCTATTGGTATCAGGTTAAGTAGAAGAGGAGATAGGACAGCGTGTGGTGGATAAGGAGGTCCCAGCTCAGCTGATAGCCCTGTCTGGTGAAATTCTGGTTTTAAGAATTTTTTTAATACCTAAGAAATTATTTCCTACATTCATTAAAGCAGCTCATCCATTAAAAGCTTGCGAAGTATATTACAAAATAGATATCAGGATGAGAGTTTCCCCAACACAGAGACTGGGGAAGAGATGGGATGTACACACTCATTGCAGCACAATCAGCACTGAAGAAGGGCTGGAACCAAGCTTTCTGTAAATTAATTCCCCCCCCTCAGTGGGAACCACTGAGCTGCTGAGGAGGGTGTGAACAGAACAAGCATCAAAGTATTCCCAGGATTGACTCTTTGCAGTTTAGGGACATGTTGAACTCCAAATGGTGCCCTGCATGGTGATGCAGGACAGACAGAGACATTTTGCTCACAAAGAACACAAGGCACGTGGGTTGTATCTGACTTTTCCTCACCTTCACTTGCTGTAGGTGGTACCACAGTTGTCGCTGGCTCAGCAGTGGTGGTGGCTGGGGCAGATGAGCTCAGGTTGTCTGATTCTGTGAAGGAATCATCTGAGGAACCTTTGAAGAAAAAAAAAAAATAGGAACAATAAACAACAATGACCAAATATGAATACAAACCAGAATTAGATTTTTGGTTAAAACCATCAAGATTTGTCATTTTGCTAGAAAAGTGTGAAAATACAGGAAGGTTGGTTTCAGAGAACAGATGTGGGCTTATCCCTTGTACTTCTACCTGAGTCTCTGTTATTAAATAACACCATGAGTAATAAACATTTAAAAATTGGATTTTTTACAGCTTCCTAACTACTGGAGAATAAAGCAAAGTGCTCTTAGCCTTCTTTATCAAAACTTCACTGCATACATTTTCCATACTGTTTGGCTTTCCCATAGTTTAGACTCAAAATTGATATTGCCACTATGACTGGGTGGCTCTCCCCACCCCCCCCCCCCCCCTCCCCCTCCCTCCTCCATCCTCCCCCCCCTCTCCCTCCCCC
>JANHGL010009606.1:0-11940 GCA_024611195.1 Ceyx melanurus | reverse complement strand
CTTTTCCCTTTTTTTTAAAAACTTCCCCGCAACCTTTTCCCCGTTTTTTTGGTTTTCCACAATTTTAAACTCAAAAATGAATTTTCCCCTTTTTGTGGTGGTTTTTCCCCCCCCCCCCCCCCCAAGTCATTTTTTCTTAAATAAATTAATATTAAAAAGATTTTTTTCCTTCAGATTCTGTGGTTCAAATTGTGCATCATTCAGCTGTCCCTGGAGCAGGTTTACATATAGCATTAAAAAACAGAGAGGCAGAAGTCCAGCTGAGAGACATGAGCTCCAAACCTGTTTGTGATCCTTAATGTTTCTGGAGTTTTTGTGACTCTTGGACACATAAAATCACAGTGATTTGAACACTTTTGCTTTATAAAATTGTAAGAGTAGCATTTATAGCTACCAGCTCAGAGGTATTAGTCATTAAATATTCCTTATATGTCCTGACAGCCTGATGGTTTTTCAAGTGAAGATGGCTTAAGGGGGTTGTTCCCTCACAAAGATGTTTCTTTGGTAGTGTCTGCCATTAATATTTTACATATTTACATGGTCACATCTTAATCCATTTGACAAACCCAAATTAACAGAATAGCTGGTTTAGACAGAGCTTGCAAAATGGTTGCTCTTACCTTTAAAAACTGCAATTGGGATTTTAGAACCTGATGTGGCATTTTCCTCTGTGACAATAGTGGCCACAGAAGATGTAAGTGAGGCCAAGAGAAAGTTGAGGAAATACAAAGGAGAGGAGAGATTGGCAGCAAGTAGGAATGAATACATGAACTGCAATCTTGATGAAAGTCAGCAGACATAGGCTTTGCAGGACACTGAGTCAGTGCATAGCTCTTGATTTTTGCTGGGAAAAAAACCCAAATCCTTAATTTAACTTGTAATAATAAAACAGATATTTCAGATTGTGGTCTCTTACTCCTAGGGATGTAATAGTCATTTGGAAAGATGCAAAGTGGCCATTGTTAGGAGAAATAAAGACTGAGATTTGTCTTGTGCTGTGGAAGTGACTCCTAGCAGACAGGTGCCTCACCTTCCTCGGGGGTTGTGGGGGCCTCTGGAGTTGTTGTGGTCTCTGGAGTAGCTGATGTCTCAGCCCTTGGTGTGCTTGCAGCAGAGGAATCTGCAGAGATGGCCAGGAAATAACATTACTGAACAGAATCACCACTGCATAACAGAAAAGATGCTTCAAGGATCTGTGAAATTACATTAATACTTCAGTCTTTATGGAAAAGAAAGTCAGTTCCCTAGACTTCTACTGTGGCTCAGATAAAACATCTTCCAGGTGGTAATAACCAGTGAAGCTGGGAGACTGGTTCACCTCTCATCAGGGTATAAACACACCTATTTCCATTCTACCTTTGCATTAATCAAAGAACCAGGAAGATTATTAAAGAATTGAACTACCTGTTCATAAATACATCTGGTTGACCATATACACATGCAGTCTTGCCAATCATATAGCAGGCTAAATAACATGCCCATTTTCCCTGCAACCATTTTTCTATGAAAATTAAAATGATGTTGACCATTGGCTCTTCCTGGAGTAGTTACATGCAGAGTAATTAAACATTTTTCGTGGATTGTCACTGTTCCTCTCATCTGCTTTTAACGAATTGCCTATATTGCTCAAAAATTCCACACATGGCATTTGCTGAGTTTTTTTGGTCTTGCCTTGGCCAGGTGTAGACAGGGGTTCTGTGGTAGAGGTCACAACAGTGCTGTCTGTGGAAGATGTTGATGCAGAAGTGGAAGTTTGGGGCTTCCCTGAGGATGATGGAAGTGGGAGGAAATAATTTTTTCCAGACCTGTAAGAATGGTAGTGAAAACTGAGATTCTGGTGAGCTAATCTAAACATCAGGTTCTGTGCAGCACTAGGTTAATGCACCAGACCTTTTCTGGTAGCATGAGTGAGATTTCTGTCAGTTAAGGGCAGAAGAGCTAAATGAACTTCAGTGATATTTGCCAGTGGTGCCACCAGTGCAGAAATAGATGTTAAGAATATATAGCCACAGTTCAGGGCAACTCCAATGTGTTTTTGCAGGTTCAGGTCTTGAGGAGAAATTATTTTGGGACCCAGTCTCTTTTGTTTCTGTGCTATGCATGATAGAAACCAGCATATTTGCACCCACTCCTCTGTGGCTCTGTATTATAAAGAGCATAACTGACACTCAAAACTCCAGGAAACATGAGTAAAGTCTGCACTTTAAAGTTCCCAAGATGCTATAATTTTTTCAGGAACAGTAAGAAAATCAGGTATCAGAAACTTAGACCTTGAGTGTTAACACTTGCCTTATGTTTTCCCTAATTATTAGTAGATGAGTGGCAAATACAGTTCCTGTGAGCAATCCAAAGAACAGAAATAATGTTAACAGTGGATGAATAAGTAGTAATTTGGAGCACTGACTAGTAATTCAGAGCAGGTACTTTTCTTGAATACTGTCTGCCAAGGAGCTGGAATCACATGATTTTTCAGCTAAATTTAGTCTTTGATCATCTGGGGAGGCTGTGAAGAGCTAACGGACTTGGGTTGCAAAAGCCCTGACTTACCTGTTGGTGCAACTGTGGAGGGTGCTGCATCTGTGAACATCAACCCCACCCAAAATGACTTTTATTGTGCAGTTAGTTACGTTGCTTCAAAATGGGGTGCTTCTAGCTATGCAATCTTTGATTTCAGTTATGTTTATGACAAGAGTATTAATTTTTCTTGTCAATTCAGTCATGCCTGGATCACATCTGGATGTGCTTCTACCTCCTTTTAACTGGTTGTCTTTCTTATCTTGAGAACGGCCTGTAATCTGTTGACTAAAGTGGTCCTGAACTACCTACTTTTCACCATTTTCATAGTGCTCCTGCTATCAATCTTAATCCAGGACATCCTTTTTTTTTTTTTTCCTCCTGAATTGCGCAGATCAACCTAAATACACGGAGCATCCAGACGCACACATTTCAGCTCTAGTCTGATCTCCAGGCTTTGCTCTGATGTTTCTTATGGTCAACAGGAAAAATCTAAAGAGATATTTTAGGAGTGCGTAAATATTTTTTTTAATACCTGAACAGATGACACTGACATCCTCATGGTGTCCACAGTTATTCTTGCCCCAGCCGGAGTTCTGACAGTCCCAAAGGTGAGCTTCATCACCCTTACACTTCACATCATCCAGGAGGATTTTTCCTCTTCCAGGGCCATAGTAAGACTGCTTCAAGACTGAGAAAATTTTACCACAACGAAGTTGCCTGCATATAACATCGCCATTTATCGCACTGAAGCCATCATCACAGACTGTTCCCCATTCACGTTTGTAGAGAATTTCAACCCTCCCGGCGCATCGGTCCACTTGGGATACCAGCCGAAGTTGTGGAGCTAAAGAAAAGATTGACAGGTCAACATCTCAGCTCGTTTATTCCCAGGATATCTAAACTTCTTTGCATGCCCATCTGTGCAGGGATGGGCTGCCCAGTGTTTTTGTGGCCTGTGGCTTACTGGGGAATGCCTGCAGCGTGCAGAACATTACAGGGCAAGGAGCTGAACAGCAGAGCCCAAATCAGTGAGGTTAATTCAGCCCTGTTCACATGACTCTGATGTGTACAGGACCTGGTCTAGCATGGTAAATTATCATTGGCTGTCCTGGTGAGATAACCAGCTCAGCCAGAGCTGGCTTATAGAATGGTTTGGGTTGGAAGGTACCTTAGAATTCATCTAGTTCCAAAACATGTAACTCTATGTTGACACTCAGGAGTCTGTCTCACCCTCTTACCATGGGGTCTAAATATATTTGTTATCCAGTCTTTGAATTTCTTCCATGGCCGACCTGCTGGTGAGTCCAACCATTCACTAGTTCCACTTGCTGTAATAGATAAGAAAACATATCAGTATTGATGCAACACATCACAGTTCTGGGTGTATTTTATGTTTTGCTGTGAAATAACCCCTGGTACGTGCAGTTAGATAAAGTGCTGGTATGTGGTGTGTTTTCAAAGCAATCCTGCAGTTTCTCCCTGTGTCTGGAAGGACAGGTTCATTTCCTCACAGCTCAGCGAAAGGTGATTGTAGAGGAACCTATTTCATGGCAACACGAAGAGCTCTGACCCCAGAAATCCTTGTGTACACCCTTTACCTCCAATGAAGACATAGGCTTCTGGGAGCTGAGCTCTGCCAAATTTCACTGGGGCAGTAGAAAGCGTTATTTACATTTCCCATATGTAATTATCACAACAGCAGGGAGGTTGTGGACCATTTGGCTGTGGAGACCATGATGGTTGTTTTGACTGACAGCCCAGTGTGTCAGCTTAAATCTCTGCAAATGTCTGCTTAGGTCTGCATGGGATTGCCAACTTTGGCTAACTGAGCAGTGAAGGATATTCTATATGCTGCTAAAGGTCTTTAAAAATATATGTGTGATTAAACCAGACCAAGGCATTGTGGTTCAGGTACCAGGGGATGAAATGGTCTTCAAAAAACAGGATACAAAACAGTGGTCTGATTATGTGCTTTGTATAATACCTAGTTTAGTCAATAAATACCTTCGAAATTCTACTTATGTTCATTGAAAGGAAAAAGGATTTAGGGTACCAGAAGCCAAAACAATATTTTCAAATGACAGCTTTTAAAAATAATATCCTTGCTCTTTCAGAACAAGCTATGCCTGATCCAATCACTATAATTAGGATAATTTAATTTGGGGATTATGATTTTTTCTTTTTAATTTATTTATTTTCAAATTGGTGTTTGATCTTCAAATGCTGACTTATGCAGACCTTTACTTTAGTGATTACTAAAGTCTTGGGTTTGCAAAACAGGATCCTAAGTGATTTTTCTCATCAAAGTTAATCCAGTTGACAAGAGGTCAAATCAAAGACAAAAGTGAACCTGTGAAATAAGGGCAAAGATTATATATAGGCTTGAGAAAGTGCTGGCCACCATCTTGAAGTGCAGCGTAGTCCTTTTTGATGCTGAACTTCCCTCTGGATTGACTTTGCTTGTAAGTTTTACAAATAATTCAATACAGAAAATCCCTTAATCTACACTCCATGAAATAACCTCTTTTTGTAAGGGATTGACAAGACTTTGTAGTGTCTGTGCTGATAAGTAATGATCTAACGAGTTGATAAGGGAGGTTTGATGTTTGAAGTTTGAATGAACACTGCAGTAAAGTATATTTCCAACTGGTTCTGTCAGACTACTCTGTTTCTTTTTCTTTCTTTCTCTACATTTTAAAGTGAACAGTATAGAATAATTTAAATTGAAAACTACAATATGAAAAGAAAGATGTATAGAGAACAACTTCCACAAACTATTCTCCTCACAGAAAAGCAACCAAAATATTCTTCAGCTTTTTTCGTCTTGTAGTCTTTATACGGATTTGACTAAACCTATGGATTTGATCTGAATCTTTGAATTAGAGGACAAATGAAACCATCATTTTTATGGTACAAAGCCTGTTAACAATATTCTAGGAGACCCTTTGACACCAGTCCTCAGCAAGCCAGTCTGTATTAGTGACTAATTCTGTCTGCAACATTTCCCTGCAAGAATAAAGGAATTTTAGATGCAGTACCTGGTTGAGATAGAAGAGCAGCACTTAACAGCACCAACCAAGTGAGTCTTGCTTGAAGGTTCATTTTCATTGCAGGTGTCTGGTCTAACCCAGCACAGTTCCAGAATTTATACTAAATGGTTTCTGGTCTACACCAAAGGTGTGTGCTGTGCAATTTGATCTTTCTTCCTGACCTTCCAAATCCATGCCAACAAAGTGATTTACTGAGTATTTTCATTTCAAAGGGTACATCCAGACATCCGGATAAACAGATCCAGATCATAGCACTGCTCTGGACTGGCTACCAAGATCTTCCCAAACACTCCCAGGGCACCTTTGTGGCCAATGATGTGGTTGTTCCAGGAAGCAGTGATGTACTTTTGGAGATTAGGCTGTTTGGTAAGGATTCTCATGCCACCAGTTAAGTCACTTTCCACAGAAACCCATACTAAACCAGATTAAACTGGTGTGACAACTGTGCCAAAGGAAGATTAGCATCCTTAAAATGTCAGGAAAGTCTCAACCAAATTCTCTCTGTGCACTACAGATTACTCTTGTGAGAAGCAATTTCTATGCTTTTTCATATTTCTCTGACTCCTCTTTAACCTGGGTCTTGGTTCCTTCAGCATGATTCAGATCTGCAGCTCTCTCTCACTTGCAGCCCACAGAGCAATACAGGAGCTGTGAGAGATATTCACCAAGAAGAATGGGTCTGTGATGTAAACAAGAAGGTCTAAAAACAAGAGGGTCTAAACTACAGCAACCAAGGAAATGGAACAAGATAGAGCCAGAGGGTGCTAAATTAAGCTAAAACTGTGCAAGTCAAGGCATCTGTATGTAAAAACAGAGGCATGACCAACTGCCTTGCTCTGTTCTGAGAAAGACCAGTATAGATTGAAGTCATGGGGCCCTTCACAGTGATCTACACTGATTTTTCTGCAATCCCCAAGAAAATGGTGAACAGCAGTGGAGCACAGTATGGAACATTCAAATTATCCTTACTAATTGTGAGGCTGTCAAAGGGAAAAAAGTGATTGTGAAGAGGAAACATACAGCAGGTCATGCTGGAGATTTGCCTCTGCCACCTGTTTTCATGGTATCTTTTCAGATTAAGTGACTTGCATGAAAAAAAAAAAAAAAAAAAAGAAGAATCCCATCTAGAAAGGCTATCCTATACACCTGGAAAAGATCTGCTTTCAGCAAAGCCATGGATCCCTCCAGCCACACAGTCTGGACACCAGGCTGTTGACACCCTGTGGCATGAGGGGGTGGTGTCAACACTACAGTGGCCTCCAACATCCCAAAGGATGCCTCCAGCTCTGTCTTACTCTGCACTTTCAGGAAGAAGATGGGTCTCAGACAGGAAGAGGGAAAAAAGACAAAGCTACATTTTCTTAGCTGACTAAAAAATTAATATCAATTCTTTTTTTTTCCATGAATGCTTTTCTTATTTTCTCAGCACAGTCCAATTGTGATATCTATCTGAACATCCATGTTCTTACCTTCTTGAGCAAAGCAAGTCATGTCAACTATCTTAACTCCTAGTTCCATATGTGTGCATTATGTGAATTCAGCGTCAATTCTTGAAGTCACCAAGTGGTTTCTGGTGGATCCTTATCAACATCTTTCTATCCATGTTTCACTGAGTTGGGCCTGAATAGTACAGTATGCACCATTTTTCTTGCCTGGCAGAAATTAAGGTATTTCATACAAACATTCATTTTTTCAAATAATAAAGACATTTTAGAAGCAATCCAAAACTCTAATGAAATCTCATGAAGATTTAATTTTGAAACAACAAACAAATTAATCGTATCTTGTGATTTGACCCAAATCTAAGTGATTTACAGATTTGGATGTGAACAATGTAATGTAGAAGGCACAGGTGTCTGATATGTAAGTGTCATTTCAGTGCACTTCATATACATCTCATAATAAGAGTATTTTTTTGGCTGCTGTTGGATTTTCAGTAATATTCTCTCTAGGAAGTGCAGGGTCCTGTAGAAAAAGCTGATGTGTCAGCCTGGTGCCTCACCCAAACTGCTCAGTATTCCAGGGCACCTCTATTTGGAGCCCTGATACAGAGGTGGGGAAACATGGGGAAGATGGCTGAATGCAAATATATTGATTATAAAGAAATGTCCAGATTTGCTTTTTCAACATTCCTCAGTCCCTTTTATAAACCAAATCCTAGAGAAGACATTAGTCCCAGCAAACATATGGAAGACTGAACCACCTAGCTCTTGCCTAGTGAGGCTGGATCTCACCTCAGGCTGTTTTATACCATCTCTAAGATGTGATGGTGGTAGGTGAGAATCTGAGCAGGGGCAGAAGATTTGTTCAGCTAATCTGTAGTGGTAGGTGGCACAGGGATGACCAGCTCCCATCAGGGACATTGAAGATGCCATCAGAAAGGTGGGAAGACTTCAGTCCAAAGCTAAACAAGCAAACTAATCCTATGTGGCAGGAACCAGTAGTGATGACAACAGAGCTGACCTTTGTGGTCTTAAAATAGCAAAGCTGTTTCCCAGAACATCTCCTTAAAGAAATCTATCAAAATTCACTCATAGAAAACAAACAGCTTTTGTCTGTAGCAAAATGGTTTTATGCTGAAGGTTAATCTTTCTTCATGAAGATTTGCTGCACTGACAAAACTGTCCCTGCCTGGAAATGAGGTTTTCTATCTATATATGAATTTCAGAATGTATTTTGTATTGTGAAACCAAACATCTGAATATTCATAGAAACATTTTGGTTGGAAGAAACTTTTAAGACTGACCAAGCACAGCCAAATCCACCACCAAACCGTGTCCCTCAGCACCACATCTACATGGCTTTCAAACTCCTCCAGGGATGGGGACTCCACCCCTGCCCTGGGCAGCCTGAGCCAGGGATGGGTAACATTTGCAGGGAAGAAGTTTTTCCTAATGTCCAACCTAAACCTCCCCTGGTGCACCTTGAGGCTGTTTTATCTACCAACACTGCATTTGGGAAATAGCAGAAGTAAAATATGGGACATGTGTGTGCATATGCAGAGGTACATATGTTTGTTGACATATAGTTCACCTTCTGCAAGCTCTCCATAAATTCATGCTGCTCTACAGCTCTGACTAGGCAACTTCTCCAGCACTTGCAAACACAAGGAAGTTCAAAGGCCTGTAAGCAATTATTTTTCATGGAAAACTGTTATAATTCCCATAAGCATCTAACAGTCTAAAAGAAATGGGAAAATACAAAGATGCTCTGGAGGCTTCCACCACTGGAGGGCACCGAGACACTGTCCTTAGGGAATGAGCACGTTTCTGGATAGGATGATCTAACCACAAAGTGCTTTTCTAGGGTCCATGAAGAGGCCTTCACTTTAGAAAATAACTTTAAAAATAATCAGAGGCAAAAATAAACATATGAAAGAGAGACAGCTACGAGAAGCTGGACAGTTGTTTCCATTCCTTACCTGTCTCTTTGACAAGGTCAGAAGATATGTCTTTGGCCCACCTCAGTTGTCCATCTGTTTTATCTTCCCTTGCATCTCTTCACTCATTATCACTTAAAGAAGATATGATACATGACAGCTCTCAAGTCCAATATTTGTAAAGAATTTCACTGAAATATCTTTGAAGGAATAAAAAGATATTCTTTCTCCTACATGTGTATTTCTTGTGCAAGTATTTATTTGGATTCTTCTTGCCTGAAAAGCAAACAAACAAAACAAATAACAAACCACAATCTGTGAAGTCACAAAATGGTGCAGTTTCCCCCATGCTACAGTTATGCATTCTTTATGCCTTTAAATATACTTACTGCACTTTTGAGATTTCTTATGCAATAAATGGTAGTATATAGAGTTAAATCCAGTTGGCAGCTGGTCACGAGTGGTGTCCCCCAGGGCTCAATACTGGGGACAGTTCTGTTTAACATCTTTATTAATGATCTGGATGAGGGGATTGAGGGCATCTTCAGTCAGTTTGCAGATGACACCAAGCTGGGTGGAAGTGTTGATTTGCTTGAGGGGAGGGAGGCTCTGAAGAGGGATCTGGGCAGACTGGATCGATGGGCCAAAGCCAATGGTATGAGTTTCAACAAAACCAAATGCTGGGTTCTGAACTTTGGCCACAACAACCTCTAACAGGGCTACAGGCTTGGGAAGAGGTCCAGCCTTGTCACTGTCCAGCCTCTGGAAGCCCCAGTCCACCTGTGTGATTCTTGCAAGGGAAAAATCTTCGTAAGACTTGGAGGCTGTGCCAACATAAATGGATATCCGTGCTCTTGGCTCTGCACCCCGTTGGACAGATCATTTCATCCTGTTACCCAGCTAATTCTTTGTGTCAACACAGGTTGCTTATCTTGGCATATGCTGCATTCTTGTAGCTTTTCCTGCTTTTCACACTCATGGGAACAATGGTATAACCTTAATGAAGAGGTTCTCATCTTCTAGCAAATCCCTTTGGGTTTAGCCATTTGCTCTGTGCAGGTTCAGGTGAATCTTTAGAGTAGCACAACACTCTCTTCCCTAAGAATGACTTCTGGAGAGTCTCAGCAAGCACCTTTGAGGGCCACTTTGTTCTTCCGTGATGAAAGTATGTCCAAGTTTATAATCTGTTTGCAGTGTGATTTGCTAAGCAGTGAGACAGGCTAAGGGAGTCTGATTTTCCTTCAGTGACAAGTCCCTTACACTTTTTTCAAGGTGAGTCCTCCACAATCATCTGCATCATTTGATGAACTATAGCGTGGAGCTTTTCCATACTCTTCAAATAAATGCTTTTCCCCTTTGCATCAAACAAAAGCAAAATGTATTTACCAGTAAATACCCAATTCTTAGAATGATTAATTAAAAAAATGGCAAGACTCACCAAATGTTCTGTCTCCTCTAGAACATGTGGATTAGAAATACGAACATTGCTATTGTAGCAGCTTCAGATTTATTTCAGAATAAATTAATTACCGAACACTTTGTACTTCACTCTGCTCTCCATAGGTGCTGAGAAGACTCTCCCATATTGTCTAATTTGTTCTAAAACTAAATTACTTTTTTATAACCTGTCTTTATTACCTTAATCAGGACAAAAATTTTAGCTTGTGTTGAAAAGCCAGAGCAAGAGTTTGTTTGTTTCCCTATCTTGCACAAAACATAACCTGCCTCCATTCTACATTCCCATCAATGCTGCTGACTCACCACCAGGAGCATATTCTGAGCATCCCACACCAGAAGAGCTTTCCTAAGCATGCAACACCAGCTCTTGCTCCCAGTAACTGTCTCTGAAGCATGTGAAGGAGAACAACAAGAGGCAATCATGTTCTTGGTTAATTTCTGACATCACTTGCTTCACCTTTTTAAAGTCTTTGGATTTTTAACAACTTGGCCCAGTGACAAACTTTTTTTTTCACACAAAAAGTCCCATCCTTTTAGTACTTTGGCAAACCAGGTGTACATTTCAGTTCCAAATATTAATTCTCCTTAAAGAATAAAAGTCCATGGATAGCCTCATGAAAACTACATAAATCAATATTACTGATTTCAAAGTGGAGAAAATATACAGTATTTTAAGATGTTCTTCTCATGCATAAACTACTGAAGAAACTAAATAAAATGTAAATTTGTAATAGTTTAAACAGGAAGATGATTATGCTAAGGACATTTTTTTCCAGATAGAAACAGTTGAATAAATATGAAATTGAAATTCCCAGATATTGCAGTTCCCATAGAAGCTGTAGAGAAGGAAATAGACAACAAACCCAATTTAGCAGTCAAAGGTTTTGTAAAAATAACTATATTTTTAGAACAAGAAAAACTTTTGCTGTGAGGGTGCCAGAGCCCTATCCCAGGCTGCTCAGAGAGGTTGTGGAGTCTCCTCTGAGAAATTCAAAACTCACCTGGACACAATCCTGGGCTCCCTGCTCTGGGTGACCCTGCTGGAACAGTGGGGTTGGACCAGACGATCTCCAGAGGTCCCTTCCAACACCTACCATTCTGTGATTCTGTAATAGGATTTTCACTGGTAGGGTGGCTGATCACTGGAACAAGCTCTCCAGGGAAATGGTCACAACACCAAGCATGTCAGAGTTCAAGGAGCATCTGGACAACACTCTTAGTCATATGGTTAATTTTAGGAGCAAGGAGTTGGACTCGACAGTCCTCATGGATTCCTACCCACTTAAGATATTTTATATTTATGCTTCATCTCTCTTGGCAAAACTTTGCTTTAAGAAACACTCAACAGCTGGATAACTAACCTATTGGTAATACAGGTGTTCTGAAGATAACAAAAATGATGAGACATGAGACTATGAGCTGACTTTCCTTGCTAGCAACTTGGAAATCAATGGAGAACAGGACAAGATTTTGCAACTTTTTACCATCTTTTATATATATATATATATATATATATATATAACATATATATATGCA
>JANHGL010009604.1:0-48414 GCA_024611195.1 Ceyx melanurus | reverse complement strand
TATATAAATGTATTAATATTTATCCCTTTTTACCTGTAATGGAGACCCTATATCCAAGGTGGAATACAATTACTACTCCACTGGAAAATAGGGAGAGAGGATAAAATATCCAGGGTGACTGTTAATTAAACAATGAATCAAAAACTTGTTTTGATAGACAATTGGAAAAGTTTAACTGAAAACAAGCCATTTCTGCAGACACCATGTGTTACTGGGAGCTAGAAGCAAAATCTATACATTTTTCACTGGTAAACTTTGAAGATTATTCTTGATGTCCCATTTTTTTATTACATTTTTTTCTTGTGGAAATAGAACTGTGTTCAACTTACTGGCAGAAAGTCTAGATTCTAGAAGCAGCCCTATGCAAACCTAGGGTATACAATCAATTTTCAGCTTCCATGTACCCCAAAATTCCCTGTGTCCATCCTCCTTCTACAGCTACCTGTCCATCAGGAGTGGTTTTGCACTCATGGAGTTTTTCTTTCTTGCTACTTTTCACCAGGGGACATGCCACATAATCTGCTTTTTAGCAGATGCAATTTGCAGTGCTTTCTCAGCTGTAGCAATGTCCTCAAGTTCTGATGTTTTAGGGGAAATAAAGATCTTGGATCCAACATAAACAATCACAGATAAAACAAAAGTGGACTTTTTTTATTGGCAACTTCAAAACAAATTGGAATTGTAGTTGGGAATACAATAGGAACCATGCTATACCATAGTAATTCCATTTTTCTTCCTCCTGATGTGCTTGATATCTTTTAAGTACATAATGTACTTTCTGAGCAGTGTATTGTTAATAGGGCTGTCAGGTTCTCTGTATGCTGTTCATTTGCAACACAGGATCAAATTGTAAATAAAGATGAAGTTTTCTACTCAAAACTGTATTTTTCCAAGAAAAATAAACTGTAAATATTATGGCAGCATACAATTAAGTGTGCAAATGTCATGGCTTCTAACTCAGGAAGGGAACTCCTTGAACAAAGAAGCTTAAATGAAATTTGGCTGGAAATTAAGTGTTATTCAGCAAAAGAGCAGCACTGAAGTTGCCAAAGAACCAAATTGTCTGCTTACTTATAATTAGCAACGTGGTGATTGCCTGGCTACCCTGGCATAGTGTAAATATGCTTGGGCAGACTAATTTAAGATGGTTTAGAAGACAGTTATTAATTGTCTCAAGAGACAGGTAAAACAACTCTTCTCTTAGTCACTTAGCTCAGAGGGGCAGTGGCTACGATTCATCCTATTTAACTTTTCTGCAGTCAAGAGAGGATTTTTCTTTTCTTTAAATATGGCTCCAATTACTGAATATAGCAGGCTCATTCAGAATTACAAGCATTTGATTTTTCAAAGTCTCCTGAATTTCCCAAACATTTTAGCAAAGTTAAGAAATTTCATCCTATATTTTCCACGTTGATCACCTTAGAAAAGAGTTTCCTTGAAATTATATAATCACCAGAAACTTATTCCACCCTGCACTTGTCTTTTATTTGCCATATTACTGGTTTGCTTCCATTCCTTTCCAAAACTTTAGAAAATACAGTGAGTCTGTATATGTACAGTTCCTGTCTGGAAGCACAAGCTTCGGCAGTTAACCCCAAGTTAAATTATAAGCTATTTAAACAATAAAATAGAATTATCTTTCATTTCTATTTTAAGGCAGTATTTAATAATTAGTATTTAATAATTATCCTTAGGACTGAAGGATACAAAGTTTGGTGGAAAATATTGACTAGTAGATTTTATGGAATATAAGTTTGGTAGAACAAGACTGAAGAACAGATGAACCATCATGCTGCTATCTAGAGAAGTGGGGAGGTTGGAGTAGCTGACCTTTAAAGGTCCCTTCCAAGCCAGTGCATTCTGTGAATCTCTGAAGTGCACAGATTAGCCTTGTATGAATTAGTGTTTTTCCATCATGCCTGTGAAACTGAAATGGAAAGATGGGAAATGAATCAGAGCACAGAGAAGCTGCACAGCTATGGCAATGGAAATACAGATTTCAGCCACCAAAGGCATCTGGTTTTCACTTGGCTTCATTTTTTTTCCCTCCTTCTAAATCATGTTAAGATGATGTCTTCTTTCAACTTGAATTCATTTTATTCTCTTGCATTGGGAACAGCCTCTGATTTTAGGACAACTTCCACTAGAGTATTGAGAGATTTTGCTCACTAAATGATAGTTGCAAAGATTAATGATTTCAGAGCTCTGTGTCCTATTTTAGCTATTGCCACTATCAGCAACAGATAGGCTGACCTACTTCTATGTGACAAAAATAGTCAAGGATCTTTAAACAAAATCAATCTCCCCCAGCTGAACAGAGGTGCTCACAGCATAACCCAGTTAAGTGCCCATCCTGGCAGTGGAAGCAGCAAAACCATCAGAGTCCACCCATGGTGTGTTTTGCCCAACGTGGCCTGGAGATCATTGACCAATCTCAAAAGTTTGTTTTTAACCAGTGTCATTCAAGTTCTAGGCCAAAGAACCTGAGGGAGGATTTTGGTGAGCACTTCAGTAGAAGATGTAATTTAAAGCATTCCACCAGCCTGCAGAGATTGGGTTGTTGCTTCATTTAAAACTTTCTGGTTTGAATTTAGGTGTTGCCAGTCACCTCTGCTCTTCTGCTAACATGTGGAAACCCTTTTGAGTTTCTTTATCATTGTAACCATCCTTAGATTTCTACATTTAAATTGCTTATACCTTGTTTATTTTGCACTATTTGCTATTATGCTAATGTTGAATATTACTATTCTGCATTCAAACTCTATTTTCTGCACACAGTGCTGTGTTGGGCTAAGATCTAGGCAGCTATTCTAGTGCTCAACTGAGCATCAAAGCTTTTACACAGTGTCATAACTTCACTAGATGGCAGTGGAGAGAAATATTGCTGGAGATCATTTTCTAGAGGACAGGGAAGCATCCCAGTAATCCTGCAATCTAATGCTGATGCCATCAACACGATGAAGAAAATGAGTGAAGGGTAAGAATGAGTAAGAAAGTGATTCAAAGAGTTTTCTTAATACTCTGTATTCAAGAAAATACTTTTTCCTTCTCAAGAACTCCTACCAAATACATGGTTCCTGGGAGAACTTAGGGTCCTTACAGCCAACAAAAAACCCAAGCATAATTCTTCAGACTCCTGACAAAACTCCAAGTTGAAATACTTTAAACAGCAAGTTCTCCACCTTCTAAGCTTCAAAACCTTCAAAAACGAAATGTTTGAGAAAAAATATGGAGAACTGATGCCTGCCAGTCTTCAGAAATTAATATGCTTAAAAAAGATATTAAAAAACCCCAAAACTGAGGGGATGATTTCAGCCAAAATCGTAACTTCAATTAAAAGATTACCAGTAAAATTTTCAAGAAACTATGGAGTTGTCTGGCTTTATTTATAATGTTCAGAGAACACAAATTATCATTTAATAGAACAAGGAGGTGAAGAAAGTTAATTTTCTTCTAGCATCAGATGTAAAAAACATATTTGCTAAGGCTTATTTCTTGCTTTTGGAGAAGTATAAAAAAAACATAAATCAATTCACTTTCTAAATCACATTTTTCTATACTAATGTCTTCACAACATCCAAGACTTTCCCCTTAGAGAGTGATATTTGTCCTCTGACATCTCATCTGCTTGCTCACTAAACTGTTTGCAATAGCTAGCAGAGATTCAGGATATTACAAGCAATGATAAAAAACAAACACATTTCTATTGCAAGTGACTTCTTGACTTCTGCCTGCTAAGCACAAACCTCCACTCAAAGGCTTGAACTTTTAAAGGCATAATTCTCTATATTTATTTTTGTGTAAATACGAGCAGATGAGAAACAATTCCTTATGGCATTTCTTCTGTGAGATTTCCCTTAATTTTCCTCTTCACTGGCTGTTGAAAACCAGAAATATATAGAAGTGCAAAGCCCCAGGGTTTCACTGGTGACACAGCAGGTTGGAATCTCTGCTCTGCAACTTGCACATGACTCTGGTCAGACAAACATAGACAATACACAAGCCTGTCAGATCTAGTCCAACTTATTGCCTAAATCAAGCTGATAAAAAAACTCTAAGCATGAAGGAGTAGATAAGTGGATTATCTAGATCCCTAGGAAAAAATACACTTTAAATTAGATTTGTAGATTTCCCTAAATGGAGATACTGTAAATGGATAGCTACAATTTGGTATGTTTATGGAACTAAATGCATTCAGCAGAAAAAAAAATAAAATTAAACAAGACCAACATGACAAAACAGTGATCCAACTTATGCTCACTCCAACCACAATTACAGGGTTTAAAAAAAAAATATTTTATCACTAACATAAGCCAGCTTCATGCTGGATGCTCTGGGCTGACCTCAGTACACAATGGGACAGTTGGGTACCCTGGTGAGAAGCCAAAAAGTCCTTGCAAACAGCCCAGACACTGAGAAAACAGTCCTTTTACTTTATTTATTGCACTCACTCAGTTCCTCTTTTTAAACTCTTAATTTTACCTCCCAGGAGGAAAATCTCCATTGCAAAACAAAGATAACTGCTACACTTGATCCTCACCCCTTTCCCCCAAAAAGTGCTCATAAATCAAGGCACTGGGGGGGGTTCTCTGGAAGCTGTGCCATCATCTTGCTCTTAATTAAAGAGAAAGCAGCCAATCAATATTGATTCATACAGGTCTCACTGCAATAAGTCATTGCAACATCTTAAGGTGCTACTGATGTGAATATAATATCCAGGCTTCCTCTGGCCACTTTTGTGCCAGGTAAGATCAAGGGGGAAGAGAATACTCACCTATTTTTTTCTGTATAATGTACACCTGGCTGCATATAGAGCAGCTTCCCTTCTTTTTCAAAACTTGCATCTCAATATCTAAATTAAACTGATCAAACCTTGAGTAACTTCCTTAGATTTCCTAGGAGTACAAGCACCTTCTCTAAAGGGAAGAAAGGATTTAATTGTCCAGTGTCTACAGGCAATTTTTGCCCCAGCCTACTTAGTTGATTAGGGCCATAAAGACTATATTCTATCAGCATTAAAAATTAACTTTATTGCTGCTTGGTTTCCTACATTTCTAACACAACCAAATGGGAGAAAATTGTCTTGTATACACCCCCCCTCTACACTTCATGCTTACAAATTTCTACAATTTAACAAACCCCAATGCTTATTTTGTAGAAGTACAAATGTATTAAATATTATAAATAGCATTTAGGTGGCAACATTAGAAGAGGAAAGAAAGGAATGCAAATTATGTATTCAGCCATGTAAGATTTTTTTGGCTCAGTTCAGGTTGCACAGTCATGCAAAGCAACTCCCTAATTATCTGTTACCCAGCACTGCACAGCTGGTGTAAAATCTTTAGCACAAATCCACTCAAGCCAGGGATCTGCCCTTACGTGCCAGTGCATTGTTAACTACATGGCAAGGAGAGGGTGCTGCATGATAATCATTTTTGTCTCCTTCCTAGGCAGTGAAGCAGAGTGATCCTCAAAGGGCAGGCTGGGGATTTTGCAATGGATTCTACTTCTTTGCACTAACGTGAATCAAATATTTGCAAATGAGGTGCTCATTACTTCATTATCTTACTAATCAGCATATACTTTCTTAGCTTTGTCCTGCCACCATCAGCTCAAGTAACCAGAGATTCCAGCAGTGATTTAAAACCTCTCAGTTATCAGTTGATGGGTGTACAAGCTGTTTTTATCCCCCACCAGGCCACCCAAAAGATTGCTGAAGTTTGAAGCTCTCCTTTAAAATGGCTGTGTATTTTTACAGCAATTGGACTACATCTTGATCAGGTTGTGAAACTTAAAATAACAATGAAACAGAGCTGAAGACAGAGTGCCAATTTACAAACTAAGGTTTTATATATCAGTAAATCCTTGGCCAAAGTGGATTATAACATAAACCCCTGAGAGACACTTCATTACATATATAAGCAGTGGAATAATAAGGCAGTATTTTTATTATCAATCCAAAACCAGTTCTCTCTTACAAATATATTTGATAGCACAGGCTCTCATTCCAGCTCAGGTTTGTATCCTCTTTTCTAGCTAGCATGTAAAAAATAAATATTTGAGTTAGAGATGTATGTAGATTATTTAACTTGTTCTTTTGCTCTCCTTTTCTTTCACCAGCAATGAAAATCTGTGGTGCTGTGCTGCTTGCTATGGGCTGTAGCTGTGAGTTTTCAGCTTGTACAGTCACACTTGCTTTGTGTTCACTGTGCAAAGCAGTTGTAACTGTATGTCAGTATGTGGGAATGGAAAGCCATAATTTTTGTGGAACTCAATTTATTGCATAAATTTGACTTCTGAATTGCTCTGGAAACTTGAAGTTGTTACGTAATTAAGCAACCCATTCAGATGTCTTTCCAGTCTTTCATTTTTCTGTCTTTGATGCATTTGCCACTGGGTTTTTCAAAGAATATGAAGCTCTCCATATGGTTTCATTTACATTTCTAATGTGAGGAGACCTGCTTTGCCAACGTGTGCAGTTTAGGTCTCATTTGTAGGTCACGTGTAACTAGGGGACATGTAGAAAATGAGAAAGTCCCAGCACCTCTGTGGTGAGCCCTGCTGAATAATTGCTGCAGTAGCTGAGCTCCACTATACAGATGTTGGTAATTTGCTATTGAAAACCACCAGGATCAAAGTGTCAGAGTCAAGAAATGGCTTTAATTATTTCCTCCCTGAAGCAGTAATGGCCATTACTTGAATACTTCCATAGCTGGAAGGCATTTGTGGTGGTGATTTTTTGGCACACTCAGTGAAGGCAGCTTACCTGAGCTCACCAGCCCTGAGCACAGCGATTGCTTCAGTGAGGGCTGCATCATCTGGAGACCACCTTCATGAACTCTTGTTATTTCCCCTGGCCACCAAAGACTAACATTGTTTTTCTGCTTCATTGAGCACTGAAAATAGAAAATAAATCAGTCAGAAAGCTCTTGGAAATAACGATACAGGAAAAAAATCTTCTCTGGAAGGAAATAATTTAATTAAAAAAAAAAAATAATCTCAGAAGCTACTTGGTGGATAATTGCACTAAGAAAGAAGGTGAAAAAAGCAGAGCTACTGCAGGAGTCCCCCTGTCACTCTGCATAAGCATTTCCCAAGGTCTCAGCCCTATTTTCAGCAATAACCATCTAAAAAAACCCAACCCAAAATATAGTCAAAACTACCCAGCTTAAAAAAAAAAAAAAGCCAAAAAAAATCAAGAGGAAGTCAAAATATTTTTAAAGGTTTATAGCAATTTTAACATTATTCTGTGTCCTCTTTCAAATAGATCCAAAAACCCAGAAAAAAAATTTAAATACTGGTGTTAATGTGAACACTTCCACAGGAGCAGGCACCAGGCTTTGGCTCACACTTCAAAAGAAAAGAAAATAACTCTTGGGCTAGGACTTCATTCCTCATTCTCATGTTGTACCAATTCAGGAGGACAACGTAACCTCTGCACTCCTGAAAGTTATCTTGTCTGTCTGAAGTGGGATAAGGTTTTTCTCCCTAAATGATTGCAGGGTTTTTCATTCCTCTGACAGAGGATATTAAGAAGTGCTGATGCAAAGTCTGGAGGAGTTTTTCTTCTAGAAGAGCAAAGAATCATTAGGATGTTCATGCAAGAAGCACTCACTTGGCCAGCAGTAAACTGCTCTCCCTTTGCAGTGCCAGTAGATATTTGTGCATATAGAGATCAAGGATGTTTTCCCACACACAATAACCTTGTTTGCTGCTGCCTGCATGTCACAGACCAGTGCCACAACACAAATGGTCTCTGGGTTGCTCATGAAAGAAGGCTGGCAAAAGGAAAACACTGGCTATAGAAAAGAAGAAACACTACAAGGAAAACCAGTCTAAAGAAATATGTTGGGGTTCCCTTGTTTGGAAATATTTACAGTGCAAAAGGCTTTACCAACTCACCTCTAAGTTGTGCAACTTGTTTGTTATTAATTTATCAAATGTTTACAAGTGCTAGCAAGGAAGAGGTCAAGGAATGTTTTAACTACAGCCAAATTTTCCTTGGCTTTGTATTTTTATTTGCTTTCTTGGTAGGTCAGCAATAAAAATTGAAAATGTTGAAAAAACAACACAACAAACCAAAACACAACAACAAAACAGTTATTCTAGAAAAGAGAGTAGAAAAAATGTGTTTTCTTTGCACTCCACTGAAATACAGACCTACATGTTCTGGTGAGTTTTTTGATCAGGCAGTAAGATCTTTTTCCAACCAAGGTTTTGCAATGAGTAATTCTATGAGGTGATCATTTTTACTAGCAGAGAACCCTGCTGCTAGTGCTACACCACAGTAATGATCACAAACACTACGTGTCTCTCTTATAGGCTGTTTGACCATTACCTACAATGATTCTAACCCTAGTAAACAGAGATCTGTGATCAATAGCTATTAAATTTCCACTGTTATCCCCCCACGACAGCCAAGAGCATAACTACTCAGGAGTTCTGGAATGCTCTCTAGTGTTTCTGCAAGGGCAGGAATTGTTTTGATCCCAACAGGCACGTCTTGTGTGTGGCTTATCAACCACAAACTTGCTATCTGAGTACAGAGCTGGGTGTCAGCAACATGCAACTCCCAGCTGAAACTGCTTTGGAGTTTTGTTAAGGATGACAAGATGTGATGAATGGAGATGAACGACTCAAATATTTCAGCCTAAATCTGATGGAGAGTCTTCAAAGAGATGTATTTTTGTTCCTAGCAGCTGGCTATCTAGAGCCTGCCATTCCTGAGGGAGTCCCAGAGACCTACGTGATGATGGGAGTGTTGCACAGCTGGAAGAGACTTGGATTGCTAAACAATGACTTGAGCTGTAACACATTTTACTGACTAGACTCTTAAAACCCTGAGGTTTTCTAATTGCCTGCAAGCTCCTACGTTGGAACACAAGGCAGTGAAAGCCTGTCTTAAACATGTAATTCAGTTACAAGGAAATTATTCCAGTTAAAAAAAAAACCAACCTCCTTCCACCTCCTTTTTCAGCTGTCAGAGGTGCAGGTGGGCTGGGGGACTCTGCTGACCTAGGTGAGGTGGCACTTTCCTCATGGAGCCCTGCAAGGCTGAACACAACCTGTGATGAGAGGAAGGGATAAATGATATGCACTGGTTTCTATGGAATAAAATCCAGCAAACAGCAGAGAAACCATCTTTCAGGTCATGAAATCTTTCCCTAAGGTGCATACAGCAGGGAGATTTCTTCTGTTGGCAAGGGCAAGGTGAACTTCTGTTTAACCTGTGTGATGATGCCAAAATTATAGCTGTAAAATCAGAGCCTATATCATCTCTTCAGTAAAGAAAACACCTGAAAAGGGTGAAAAATCACCAGTGCCCTATTCTGCAATGCATCATAACATTAGTAATATTAAAAGCCTTTATGGTCTGTAACAACATATTTCTTATCATGCAGAAAAACAGATTAAAAATGAATTCTTTTTCCTACCTAAATATCTATTTGCAAGGCAATTACTCAATTACAAACATTTGCATTTTGATTTTGAATGAAAATTCAACTTGGTCAATGCCACGGAAACATTTGCAAAGTCACGATGACAGAAGCAGAGCTTTTGGAAAGCACTTCTTCTGAGCTGTGTGCACGTTTAAAAATCACTTTGAAACTCTCATCAAAGATTTAATTACAGGCTCTGTAGTGATCTATATTACCAGGCCTTGATTATTTCTGCAAAATACGCTACATTAACTTACATATGATGGAGCTGTAGATTTCAATAGCTTTAAAGCATTATAATTAAAATTAAATAACCATAAACAAAATTAATGAATAACATTTTCTGGTTCATATCCCTAGTTTTTAATGGACTCTCTTCACTAGCTGATTAGTATGCCCAAGGTAGTCCTTTTCTATCATGCAGTCATAATCCTGCACGGCCACACTTGAGGATGTCATTCTGTTCAGAACCCAGATGATGGAGAATCAAATCACACAAAGTTCCAGTACTGCCTTGAATTGTTGTTTAAAAGCTGACAACCAGTGCCTTACTGTCACAGAAGATAAACACACTCTTAGCTATTTCTAGGAGGCAAAATCAACATGATTAAATCAGTTATCATTCTAAAACCAGTCTGTTAAATATATTTAAGACAGTTTTCCAATTTTATTGTTTATTTTTTATTCTTTGGCAAGACATTTTGGGTATATTGGTTGCATTAAATGCAGCTGCATTAAAAATATTATTCTGAAGAATTTGACTTCATCCCAATTTCAAGTAAACACTGATAAGAGTTATATATACACAAATAATCTATAATAAAGATACCTATGACTTCTCAGGAAAATATAAATTTTTAGAACCTTATACCTAATTGGCTTATGAGAAAACCTAGGGTAACATTTTGGGTCAACATGAAGGAGCATTTTGTGTGACAATAATTTGTTCTTCTTGCACTGATCTGGCATGTTCTAGTGCTTCAGATGCTTTGGGCTGGTAATTGTCAGGGAGCATCACACTGTCTTGCCTCAGTCATTTACAGCATCATGTCACAAAACAAGCCAAGTTCTACTTTTCTTTTTATTTCCCCAGAAATACGGATTATGTGTGATGTCCAACTTACCATAAAAAAGAATAAGTTGCTTCTATAGTTCCAGTCAGCTTCCAGGCATCACATTTTAAAGGAAAAAAAAATAAAGGACTTTTGGATCAAAAAAGAGGCTAATAATGCCAGTTTTGAAGCCATTAGTTTTCCTGCATCACTTTGCTATAAATCAAACTGCTGGCCCTACTCATGTTTATAAGGGAATAGCAACTGTGGGAATATGGAGAAACTTCAGCTCTGAAGGTAGATGAGATCAATGTGTAAGAATTGCCTGAGCAAAGTAATGAAGTATAAAAACGTTATTCCTGGGGAAGAGGGGAAATATTGCAAATAAAATCCACACTTGGGAAATGCCACTGTTTATGCAGAGTAAATAAGTGGAGTATCTCACAGCATTCTATAGAATAAAAACATATTTTAACAATAAAGACATACCCTAGGAGAAGAAGTGGCAGTTTGCAGTCTCCCACTTCTTCATAGACTATGGAATGAAAACTAAAAAATTCTCCTCTATTTGAGGGTAGGGGAGATGGGGGAGATTTTCTTTGCTGTGGGTGACTAGCTACTGCATGTAACTGCTGCCCTTTGGGTGGCTTTTCCTCTCAAGTGGTTAAGTAAAAATAGATGGAGATCATGAGGAATTTCATTTCCACCTGAAGCTTTTACAGGATCAGGTCTCTAGTGGAAGGAGATTCCAGTGCATCCTCAGCTGCGGAAGAAGAGACAGGTGCAGGCCTAAAAAAAAAGAAAAGGCTTGTTATAATCACTCCTCTTCAACACAGCTGCTTAAACAAGAGCACAGAGGTTTATTTGGGAAATAAATGGGAAATGGGGAATTCGGAAAATGGGAATTTCCATCTTTTTGTTCTCTCCTTCACGTACTGTGCAGAAAGGTCACTTGTTCTGGCAGGGGCTAATATCTGACATCCGAGCAGCTCCTTCACAGGCCTAAATTGCTGCAGTTGAGCGGTATAAATAGTCCCAGCAGCACTCACCGGCCTGAGGGGCTGCTCCGAAAGGCTTTTGATTAATCTCCTGTTACCGGGTTGGTCTTCCAATGCCTCTGCATAACTTCCTGGCAAAGCAGTTAAGGCCCCATTTGCGGAACGGCCTTCCCGAAGCCTTGCCTTTGATTTGCAAACCAGCACTTGATGCTTTCTCTTGATCATGTTCACCCACCTCTGTCGGTGGGGAGCTGACTCGAGAGCCTTCCTGGGGTGATCTTTGCTGACAACCACACAGACAAGTGGCAGCACTGGTGCCTCCTGCCTGCCACCTGCCCATCTTTCCCTCATGTATTCCCCAGTCTTGGAGTCCTCGCTGTGTTTGGAAGGACTCTGTACCCTTCTACCTCTGGCAGCATGGATGATGTAAATACATCAACTCCTTCACTTCCCAGGATAGAATTATGGCTCTCTGAGGATTTGTTATGATGGCAACTTTTCAGTAGCACCTCAAAGGCAGAGGGAAGATGATGTTCTTAGTGCTTCTCTCTTGAGTTCCAGACCAGCCCCAAGTAGGTCAATGGAGGTGGACCACAGTCAGGACTCCAAACCAGTACTTTAGGCACCATCCTTGCTACCTCTGTTTCCTGGCTGTTCCTTCCAACCAATGCACTAGAAAAGTGACTGACACAGATGTGGATAAGAGGGCAAAAAGATAGCATTTGATGGCAGATTTTGGGCCACATCGTGTGGAGATGGAAAAGTGTTTGCATCCCAACCTGCCTGTACTCCACCTGTCTGCAATAAGATACTTAGCCCCTGTGTAAGCAGAGGGAAAAGGGATGGGCTTTTTTTTTTTTATTGCACATTCATGTAGATTGCAAAAGGAGGAAACCAAGCAAGCTAAAATTAAATATAATTTTCCCTTTTTCCCCATAGGCTCAGTCTGGATGGATGCCAAACCACATTTCGGAGGGGTGAGAAAGGCCCAACATCTGCTTCTGCTGTAACTGTTTGTATCTTCACTGGAGGAAAATTAGGTTTGAAATAATCTCAAATTGTCTGACACCTGTATCCTATTAGAAGTGACACATGGAAACACCTTCAGCGTCCCGAATTTAGCACCATGTCAACAGTTGGAAGTTAACAGGAAAAAAAGTTGGTAAAAGTCACTGCTTCCCAGTTTCTCCTGCAACAGATCTTGTGTCACTTCACAGGATCTTCATCCACGAACATAATGGGTTTTGAAGCAGTAACTACAACATGGCTTGTGGCCCTAGCTGGAACTGAACTCAGCGTGCACCTCCAGGTGACTGGTGGACTGTATTTTGAACAGACACACAGAGCTTTCAGGGATGTTTTTCCTGAAGTTTGGCAATTCACAGTTCACAAGAACAGTGAGCAAGTCCTGTCTTATTCAGCTCAAGAAAAAGGGAGTCAAATTCTTGCAACAGAAGCTAAATGCTGCATAGCACAGGGGTTTGCTAGTTTTCAGACACAGAGAAAAACTAAAAACTCTGAAGTCAGGCAGCTGGTTTTGCTGTCTTGCCTCTGCACTTCCCTCAGTGCAGATGCTCAAGTGCATGTCAGGATTTCTTGTAAACTCTCTTCCCCAACCTATGTCATGTCCCATTTGTAAATTCCTCTCGTTTAGGAACAGATCTGGTGACTTTTTTTTCCCAGATAACACACTGACAATGAGATCCAAGTTCTTCTGAGAAGGACGTGAATTAAAATTCATACAACTTTATGACTGTCATAAAATTTATACTGCCAAAAAATACACTATTTATTACAAAACTACATGCCTTCCCATCCATCTTGAAACACTTGCCTTTGTTTGAGAACTTTGATTGAGGGATTGTTTTTTCATGATGAGAGTAAGGGAAACTGTTTTCTTTTTATATCTGCATATTCAGTGAGCAATGTCTAAAGTCAAGAAAACAAAGAAGAAGAAAACAAACCAACCCTGCTGGGCTTGATTATTTTTCTCTTTTGTTCCTGCCAATTATTTGACACCATGCAAGTGGTCATTCTACCATGGAAAGAGCCACGACAAGCTAAGAGGATATTTTAAAGAAACATGGGCAGGTCAGAGCGTGCTTTAAGAGTTGGAAAATAGCAAATAAACTTTTGGAAATTTAACCAGAAGGCCAACACCAGGGTTTGGGGAACATGTGCCTCCCTCTGCCATGGGACCCATGATGCACAAAAAAATGACAGGCATGATGTCACTGTCACTCCATGCCTGTTGGGAGCCTTCAGGGGTGTGTACATCTATATTATGCATGCACCCATGGTTGAAAAATATTGGGGAAAACCTGGAGCACAAGGAAACCCATTTAAGGTGAAATATATTCAAAGGCTCCAGTGCCACAACCTGATGTTGGAACAGTTTAGTGGAAACTAATGCCACAGTCTTCCTTAGGTTAAAAACTCTCAGCTTAGCAGAAAAAAAAAAATAAAAAATTAGACCCCTGCAAGCTTCCCAAGAAAGAAAATGATAAACTGCTGGAAGCAAAACATGTGTGTACATGGGAGGAACAGCTTTAAAGCAACATGAATTTGAAGGAAGCTCACGGCTCCATATTGCAAACAGCTTTCCTAAAAGGATGTTCCATGGTAGGACAGTTCCCTCAAAAGGATGCTACAAATCACATATTTGAGTTTTTAAACAGCAGCAACAGCCTGAAGGGAACAGTATAATACAGGCAGTAATTCTTTATTACAAACATCTGATTAGAGGATTTAGCTTTTTCTTGCCTGTTACTAAAATAGCTGGGAGAAAAGAAGGTGTCTTGGACATAGCTGCCCTGCTTTAGGTCCACAAAAAAGAGGCCTTCAAACAACAAAGTGCCAACATGAATTCAGTGAGGCCACAATACTGCTCTCCTTGTACTTCAGCTGTGTTACACCAGCTGGAAACCTGCACAGGGGAGGTACCAGCTTCACCTCCCTCCATCAGCCCCCAGTGGCTCTCCTTATGCCTCCAAAGACCATAAACCAGACAAAACTCAGGAAAGAAATACAGAAAAAAAATGTAGGGAGAATAGGACAAGGAAATCTGGGATCTGAGTGGATTATTCACTGGTACCTCACACCTGTGATCTGGGACTAGCTGAAACATTTTCAATTCAGATAAGTAAGTCCAAGATTTAATACCCTCTTGTCAGCAACTCCAGAGTTATTTCACAGTGGCCAAGGCCCAACTGTGAATCTGAGAAAGAGGTGCCCTATTGCCTGTGTTTGCCCCCAAACCAAACAAAGGTGTGTGAGCAGCTGGCATAGCTTTCAAGACACATTTCAGGTGTTTGATTTCTTTAGATTAATAAAGATTTGCTTTGTTTCAATAACTCTCAAGACTTTTTTTCCTAAGAAGCACCATGCTCACCACATACACTTTGGAGTTCTAGGCAACAGTGGTCCCCTCTGAGTGCTTGATGTAACTGGTAGAGCTCTGATCCTTCAGGTCTCCATGAAGCTTTTAACAGCTACCCCAGTCTTCACTGCTGAAAATCTGCCCTTAGATGTGGAATGATTTTCAAAAAGCTACAGGAAACATGCAGATTTAGCTCCTTATTTAACTGCTATTTACCTTAAAGAGAAGATGCCCTTACATGGGGAAGAGCAGCTGCTTTCTGGCCTCCAAACAGCCCAAATCCCTGAGGAGAGACAGGTGATGCTGGCAAGGGGCAGCTCAGGGCATGTGTTGTGGAGTGGTACCCTGCCCATCTCAGGAACCTGAAACAAAGAAAGCCACAACAGAAGTACACACAGAAGGTCAATGCACCATCCTACAAGAATTTGCTTTTGCCATCACACAGTCCCTTAACTGCTTTGTTTCAAGCTGAACTTACATCACACTTAAAAACCAAAGCAGTCTGCCCCAGAAAACAACCAACCCACCAAGGAGATGGCAGTGTGGGACCAGAGCTAAGAAATGGGATAAAGCAGCTCATGGTGAACACTGGGTAGCCACTGCCACACAGGTGTCAGCACCCCAGCCAGCTGCTGGGGCTTGCTGGTTGGCCTTGGGTCTTGTTTTCCACATGGTTGTGGTGTAAACCTTATCACCCTTGAAAAAAATCACTGCTTTTTACAAAACATCTGAATCAAGCAGCTCTTTATAACGTGCAAGAAGAGCCTGTGGCTGCAGGAAAACCACTGGCTTGCTGCCCACACCCTGACAGCCTTTTCTGAGGGGGCCCCTCTCTAAAACTGGGTGGTGCAGGACTGCACCCTGGAAAACCTGCTCAGCTGCCCATCCCCACCTTCCCTTGCTGAGGCTGCTGCTGATTTTCCCCCTCTGAACCAGAGACACATCCCACATCTGTGGAAGAACCACAGCCACGTGCCAGATGTGTCTGGCTGTGGCAACAACTGCTGCTGCATCCCCCCCTCATCCCCAGATGACCATGAAAATCAGCTGCCCTCCACCCACAAGAGCAGCTATCCTTGCCAGATCCACCACTGGTGATGTGGCAAGAGGGAGACTGTGCAGTGTGGAATCTCCCCAGGCCTCATTAGTAAGTTATACAGACATAGAAGCTGCAGACATTGATATCCACACCATGGCCCAAATAATACACAGCAGAGAAAAAGAACTCTCTCAAAGAGCTAAATCATGTGTCAAACTGAAACAAGGCAATGGTCCTCCCTTGTACCATTAATGCTTTCTGATTTATGGAAATGTTTTCCAGTTTGGCTTCCTACAAGTTCATTGGAATGGTAACATGCAAGTGCTGCTCACTTGATATTTTCAAAAGAAAATGTTTATGACAACATGATTCTGAAGAAAAATACAAGCAGTCCAAATAATAACAAAGATGGAGACTTTGAGCATTATTTATCTGACTTTTTTTTTTTCCTAATGTGCTTTCTGAAAGGCTCAAATGAAACCCACCAATCTTATCTTGGTGTTGCTCAGAACAGCAAGAGTTTGAAGCCACTGAATTGGAATTTCAGGACTCGTTCCCAGAGTTCCCTTGCAGAACAAGCCTGTCTGAGCAGGGCTGTGCTGCACCAGCCAAGCCCATGCTTAGTTTCCAGAGAAGATATTCAGTGCCTATTTGTCTGGCAGAAATTCCTTGGCAGTTTTGAGACACTCAACCACACTGTGTTATCACCAGCAGAGACTTTTCTCCCCTGAACATGCAAATGCAACTTTTTTTTTCTGAGAAAATGTGGGTTTGCTGCTCTCAGATGTAGTTTGAGGACAGATCCTCACATGCTGACAACATGACCAAATCCTGATGTTCGTGTTATTTGGATGGTGATACCCTAACATATTGCATCTATCAGACAATGACCCTGTCACTAGCTCTTTAATGTCTAGCAATTCACATATGCACAAGTGGCTTTGCTGATGCATGTCATTCCCCACACCAATAATTTGGAGCTGGCAAACTAACAACCTCATTTGTACCTTGTCAGCCAATATGATGTTCTGAAAATTCATTGTACAAAAGGAACACAGACTTCTGAAAGTTTGGGTTTTTTTTACTGATTCTCTAGGCTTCCAATAGATTTTTATTGTACTCTAAAGCAGGGGTTGCCTCCCTTAACCTCTAACATTGAAATTATTCTGAATTTTGTTATTGACTTCAGATGAACCAGGAATGAACTTCAGCACATAGCTGGCTGCTTAGGTAAGGCTCCAGCCCCAGCTGGCTGAAACCCTAGGTTTGCATAGGTAAAGTCCTGTCTTCACACTGGCCCTGCTATTTCTAAACCACACAGTTTATTATAATATTCAAAAAGCATTTGAGGGAAAAAGCTTATACATTTTAAAATACAGTTTTCTTGAGCTTCTAAGAAAGTTGAGAAAAACCTGCACCCTCTTGTTGCCCTCTCTTTTTCTGGCACAAATTATGAACCAATCATTTTGTGTGTAGTTGATTATTTTCCCCATGCATATCTGCATTCCTAGCACAGTACAGAATCAGAAACCTCACAGGATTTCTTTACAGGACAGGTAAAATACCTTGACTACAAATTAAAATTAACCACCAAAGAGCTAAAATCTCTGTATTTCTCACTTCAAGCCAGTAAACCCCATTCATCTAGATGTTCACATGTCCAAAGAGAACCCCAAAGCTGTGTCATGCCAGGCAGCAAATACTCCTCAAGGTTTTATACCACCCTAAGGACTGCAGTTGAGGCACAGTGACACAGGCACACTTTGGGAGCACCCCCCAGACAAGTTTGGAACAAGGATCCTGCTACTCAGTAACCTGTGAAGCAGCCAATGTTAACTTGTCATCCTAGTAATAATAACAACAACAGCCAAAATATTGGGAACCACATCATGTAATTTGCTGTATGAGGATGTGTTTGGAAAATAACCATAAAGTTGCCATTTTTTACAGGTTTTTGGTATTTATAAAGAAATAACCCCCCCAATTTCACTGTTTATTACCACACTGAGTTCACTATCTTTCTATTAATACCTGAAAGAATGACACCCACCCTTCTTAAGCCTGCTGTATGATTCCAGGGGGAGTGGAGATGACCACAGGCTGTACCAATCCAGGCAGCAGCAGGGACTTGTCCCGTTGCAATGATTTCAGCATCGCATTCAAACGCAAGCAGTGTAAAACTGCTCCAGAGTCATCCCTGTCTCCAGCAGCTCACCAGATTGTGGAGAGAACAGATGGAGATTCTCCCTGCCCTTGGCCCAAGGCAGTTGGTGGAGCCCTCAAGGTCAGTTGCAGCAGGAGCTGGGTGATGGACAGCAGTGCTTGGCCGTGCTGATGGCTCCATCGCTCTCCGAGGCACTGCCCAGTGCTGAGCAGCTGCCTGAAAGGCTGTTGGATCTTCCTGCTGCTTTGCAGGCCACACCACGCTGCTCAGGGGAAAGAGGACACACAAAATAAGCAGCCTGCTCGTGCAAAGATTGATCAGTATCTGTAGCAGAGCCATGCTTCACCTTGTATCTCCCCGTGCTCCCCAAAGGCAGCACATGTAAGAGATTTCCTGTCTTTCATGTTGCTGACTGGAATGCATCGTGGAGGCCAAATCTGCAACCTGCTGTCTGGTTTAGTCATTAGGCATGACTTTGTCTCTTGATGAGAGCTGCAGCCAACTGTTCATTGTTGTAATGTGCAATTTTTTTCAGTGTTTCCCCCGCCCCCCCCCTCCCCCCGACCAAATAAACAACAAAGGCAGCCAGGCTGGAAGTTGAAATTCACTCACCAGTGGAGGCTGCTGTGCCTTATTTCCAGATCAGCACATCCCACTCTGCTCTAGACCAGCAGAACATTAGTTGCAGAGTAAAGAGCCTCTATCTATTACTCAAGAGACAAATTCAAATCTGATTTTTACAATTTTATATTCACATTTTTTTTTATATATATATATATATATATTATTTTATAAGCATCTACTAGACCTCAAAAGAGCTGATCAGCCCAATACTCATCTGACAATACAAAAGCTGGAGTTTACTGTTTGCAATTTATTCACTTTTTTTTTTTTACTTTATATCCAACACTTACCTATCTGTCAGTAACATCCACACACTGTGATCTTTATATTATTTTTGGAAATTATGTCCACTCTGCAGAGATATGCCACAAGTTGTGAACTGAAGCTGCTGTGTTATGATCACCAGCTGCTCTATCTTGGAACAGCATTTACAAAGAAGTTACTCTGTATTTCAATCTCAAATTCAACAGAAGACAAGGCATAAGGACATGAAAATATATAGAGAGTGCAAAATACCAGTTCAGTTGTGGTTTGGTCCCAGCAAGCAGTGCACAAGTACTTGGTTATGTTCTCACTCCATTAATATTATATATATATATAGTCAATAAATGACAGAAAACCTTCTAACATTTATAGGTCTTCTGCAGTAGAGGGGGAAAAAAAAAAATCAAACTAAATAAGGTGCCAAACTGATACCTAATCTGAAAACTAGACAGGTGAGAGCTGGAGACTTGGGTTGGCCCAGCAGCTCCTGTCAAATGCACAAGGTGGATGGCTTCTCATGGTGCTTCTGTCAGTGTGGGCACCAACATGAATCTCTTCCTTCTCTCCAGCTCACAGCACTCGGAGACCTCATAGGCAATTAAGGTGATTAAATCCCATCTCTAATGTGGTTGGAATTGCTGAACCATTTTCCAAGGTCATGAAGGGGAGACTGGCCAGCAGATTGGGAGGTGGGCTGCAGAGAGGGCTGGCATGCCAAGTTAAAAGCAGCCCATTCCTCTCATTCAGCACAAATACCCAAACCCTCACAACCAGAAGGAAACCAGCCTGAGACTGTGTTGCACTACCAGCTTGGCAGCTACTCTGTAAATAATAAGGCAATTAGATATTTTTTTGGTATGCTAATTTGACATCAGTCATTGCAAGCAAGTGGAAAAGACCTAAAGGTCAGTGGGATCAGTTCAGCTGCAAACAGTTTTGTCATTTATCCATGTCCCACCTTGTAACTCAGAGACAGGCTTTGTTGTTTTTAATGGCTTGGAATTTCAAAGCAGAAAACTGACAGAATATCTGCCAGTTCTCTTGTTCAGTTAAAAAATGTTGTTCTGAAGGAAGGAAAAACATTGAATTCAGTTCTACAACAGCAGGAGCTTCAGGTTTTTTTCCCCTTTTAGGAAAAGTTGCAGGATCCAAGACGTGAGTCACCTCTTTGGAAGAAAAGGATGGAATATTACAAGTATTTTTGCCTGAGGACTTCACCAAGAAGTTGAAGGTTTTACTGGAAAGTATCTGGTTGTGCCATGCATCTCTCCAGCTCAGTATTTCCAGCCTTTGCCTGACCATGCCATCTCCTTGGAAAGCTGTGAGCTCTGGAAGTGGGGCTGCTCAGGCAGTTCATGCTGTTGTGTTCCCAGCTGCAGACAACACTGTGCAGTTCAGTTCCTCAGCTGTAGACCACAGGCTGATAGCCTAAATTATTCTGTTGGGAACTATTTTCCCTACAGCTTGAAGTAATTAATTGACACTCATTACCTGGTTTAGTTCTGGATTTTCTCATTAATTCTCAACAGATACTAAATAGTTCATTTTGGGGAAGCTTCGGTGGGGAGAATTACAAACATCTTTAAAGCAAGAAGATCCTTGCTATGGAGATTCCACTCAGGCCATTATGAGATCTAAACTAAATAATGCCTAAAAAAAACCAAGGCAGGCTATCTTACTAGCAGAAGTTATTTAGCTGATTCATGGAAACTTGTGCTCCCACCAGTCACACAAGGGAGTTATAAAGCTTTTTATATAGGTTAATAAAACCCCTAAAACACCCACATCTCCATAATTCTAGGCTATATGGCAAATCATTGTCATCTGCCCATACTAGACAGAATATTTCCAGTATATTAATGATAGAAGATTCAGAACAGGGAGGGTACATCAGAGACTGGGGGTTTGGCTCCAGCACTGCCACCACATGAGGTTGCAGTGTCCCTTGGGCATCTATGTAACCTTGGGTTGTACCTGTGAAGTCAAATCACATATTCCTTCCTTTAATACCTTTTTCATTTTCTGTGAATTATACACTCTCATCTGGGGTTATGACAAATGACTGTTTCAATTTCACATCCAAAAGGGACTGGAAATTCCACCCAAGTTGTGTATTTAACACTTGACATCACCACGACTATTTTAAGCAGCATCTACACACACACAAGATGCTGCACTGAAGCCTCACTGACACCAAGCAGCAGCTCACTGAGGCAGAGAATAGAGCTCTTTGAGGTTGATTGTGCAAATCCTCCTGTGTCAGTTCTCAAGCACAAGCATTAGTCCTTTTTTCTTTGTCAGTTTAGAGAAATTAACTGTGCCATTCATAACTCTGCTAATCACAAACCCAACAGTGAACATGGAGTTTGGAGAATGATAAACTTTTATCTTCAAATAGAAGGGACAATCACCATATCCCTAAACCTTTCCTACCCATTTTGACCACTGAGTAAGTCAGCAAACACAAGGAGGCTTCATGAAGCAAGGACTCTCCACTACATGTTTAGATTCACCTTCCTGCTGAAGGCACTAGAGAGGACTCACTCTGACAGACTATTGGAAAACTATGAAGTTTCAAAGCAAGACAACTGAAGGAAAATGAGTCTCTAAATGTTAAACCCAAATTATTCTCCCTTGTGCTTAGAAAGAATCAGAGGCCTAAAGTAAATACTTGAGTCATCTGATCCACATGCTCCAGCCACAACTCATTAGGTATCTGCTAATTACAGCTTTGAAAGACACCATGGAGTGACACAAGGCAGCCCTAGATGTATTTAGTTAGTTTTACAACTGAGGAGCCTGAGAAACCCTTGGGTTCTTCCCTATAGTCAACAGCTCCAACAAAGAGCCACTCCATTAATCACAGCCACATCTTGTCCTTTTTTATATATGAGAAACACTACAATCCTTATAAACACCATAAACCAGCCATTGTCATTTAGGGATGCTATTAATCAAGGGATTCTCATGCCTTTTCCCTTCACAGCTCCCTTGCCTAGATTTCAGTGTAACAGCCCCATGGTTTTTAACTGAAGCAGGATGGCCATGTGCAGCCATTGCAGAAGGCTCCAGATCTTGATTGCCATGTAGGAAATGCTTTGCTGGGATCCCTCTTGCAAAGGGGAGACCCCAAGTTACCCACCATCCATTGTACTAGCCTTCTGTCTCATTTTAAAACTCCTTCACAACTCTGTTTAGATGCACTTGCAACCCATGAGGAAGAGTGAAATCTCAGTTACTTAGTAATGAAAAAGGAATAAGAAAAAAAGGAAAAAAACCCCACAAACCTGGGGTTATCTCATTGAAGTAAAAAACAAGGCTACACAAGCAAAGCTCATGCTGCAATAGATTAGCTCTGAAGCATAAATAGGTGAAACATTTTTCATCATGCCTAGAGAACAGGTAAACTTTACAGGATCACTTTGGGTGACTTATGTACCTCCCACACCCCAACAAATAAAATTGGAACAGTTTAGCTCAGATTCCCTGCTAAAAGGCCCCTGTTTCTTAGAGAAATTCTCTAAGCCTTGACTTCAGCAGCCCATAACCAGGTCACCAGTCATCACAGAAACACAGAGAAGAGGTCCAAAAGGGACCTTGGTTACTCCTTTCCCCTGCCCAAAACATCTAGCACACAGGAACAGGATGGTGAGCAGGACAAACCAGGATTTGCATGGTTCTTCCATGTGGTTTTATGGGGCAGTTAACTTTTATTACCTGGTAATTACTGACTAAACTTCAGACAAGCTGACTCTACAGCCCACATGGCAACAGACTCGTGTGGGCAGTCAGCTCACACAAACCATGCTGCAAGACTAATGCTTCAGAGGGGAAAGTTGGTCTGCTAAGAAAGCCAAGTTCAAGAATATACTTTGGCCATATTTTAACCTTTACCATTACAGAATATAAATGCCAACTCTAAAAAAAAAATAAATAAATATACAAAACCAAACTTGCAAAAAAGAAGCAAAAGAAGTTACCAGCTACAGGCTGCAAAGTATAAAATATCTTAAGAATAAAGGAGGGCAGGTGAGCAGGGAAAAAAAAGCAACACATTGAACATGCAAATTTCAATTCAAAAATGTTTCAAAGCAGAAGCAGAATAATTCAGAGGTACAGCTGCTGTTGCTTTAAAGCATTGGGTTCTGATCCCAAGGAAGTTGCCTGGTCTTTTTACTTCTTTACTGCTTAATACTGAATAAGTGTGAGTATGTTAGGAGTATGTGTGAGCAGAACACATTAATCCTTATCAGATCAGTACTAGCATTCTTCTCTGTAGAGGTGAACCTCTGCTTTCTCTAAACTGATACCAGTTAACCAGTTTGGATCCTGTCTACCTGTTTTAAACTTTATTTAAACCTTAAAGCTAAAAAGATATCAAACAATCCTAAACCATATGATAAACAGATGCCACAGCCATATAACTCCCCATCTCTTCTGTTCATTCTTTGCAATAAAAAGCAAAAACTATGGCTGATTTACTGTGCTCTCAAACTTTGGGAGAATCCAGGAACATGTGGGATCAGTTTAGGTCAGGATCAAAACCCCATAATTTAGCTGAGAGCAGCTTCCAAAGTAAGCTCAGATTTTTTTCAGACTATATTTATAGTGCAGTTGCTATGTGCCAGTACATCATTAAATGTCCTAAGAACTAAAGCAACCCTATTCTTCACTGGGAGGGATTTTCCCCCTTGCATTAGAAATACCTATTCTAGTAGAATTCTCCTCAAATCAGCAACACTCCCAGCATTCAGTCCCCATCCAATCTCCAGATCCAGTGGCTGCTAAGCTGTCTACAGACTTTCCTTGTTGCTGCTAAGAGATCACAGTCTTCTGCTCTCAGTTTCTTGCATCCACCTCAGCCTGGCTGTGACCACTGCTCCTCCTGACCAGTTTGAAGCAGGAAAAAGCAAAAGATTTAGAATTAGAGTGTCTGGTTCCTTCAGGAGCACATCAGCATGGAGCAGGCTGTTGAGAAGAGGGTTAAGCTACAAAAGCAGCCAAAGAGAAAAAACAAAACAATTAAAAACTCAAAAGCTAAACAGAGGAGCCTTGAACCATTCATGCTGTTGTCTGACCTACTGCCCAGAATGCAGGACAAGGAGCAAGAGGACTGGCTCTGCTTTCCAGCATGACATTTGTGATATGAAGCTCTCTCTCGTGGGCTGCTCTGGGTGATACAGATAATGATGCAATTTTCAACCAGTCTGGCTTCTATCCTGTGTGCTCAGCCACATGGTGGTGTTTGAAAGTCTGCTTATTTCCCATCCTGCTGCATTAAAGCAGCAAAGGGAGAAGAGTGTTGTGCAGAAGACAAATTGGACATGCATCAGAGATCTGAGTTTTACACACTTATTAGAGGAATGGTGCTTTCTGATGAATGTTCAGAGCCAAAAACTTAAGCCTTATCACACAGAAGTTGCTGTCTGTAGGGAAAGGCATGGTGAGAGTAACACTGACTGGAAAAGCAGCCAGCTGACTCTGTATCTCTCTCAAACAACACTGGGACATGCTGAGCTCAGGAGGCAGTGAAGAATGAGCAAAACCAAGTCACAGACTCAACAGAGAGACACTTCTGAGTCTACAGCTGGTGCAACATCCACAAACTTATTTGGAACACAAAACATGAGCTGAAAATGAGCTATTGGAACTTTTCTTGTCTTCCTTTTACCATTGGATGTGCATAGAGGATATATTCTGTGTATTAAATGGTTTCCCAAGAAGAAAATGACAGAGGAAGGAATAAACACCCTGGGATTTACACAGCCAGTGCACATTGGATGGCAGGAAACTTTGCCAGGTTGTTATATACATTCATGGAATGGTCTCTTCTGCTTCACTGGAAATACTCAATGGGATGTAATATTCAGTGGGATGTCCTGAAAGGCAGCCAAGATGGCAAGAGTCTTGGGAGCTTCTATGACAATAATTAGCTTTATCAAGCTCTAACTAGTCATGTCAAAATATTTTTAGCTTGTAGTCATGAAATGGGCAACAAACATGCAAGTTTGATATTTCATACCAACATATGTTTTGTCTCAAGAGGTTCAGTACTCATCCTTTTCCAAATGGAGTTAAATTTGAAAAAAACCCAAAAATTCCCTTACCTTTGAAGCATGTCAGTCTGCACACAAGTTCTGGTTCTGCAGTATTTCTTATCTCTGATATTTCTCACGACATAATGGCTTGAGGGTCTATGTGCAAGGTAAAACACAATGTTTTCATGTACAACAAAACTGAGCCTTCAATCAGTGTGGATCTGTTGACAGCAGGAAAAAAAAAAAGCTTTGACACACAGACAATTTTTTGGCTGAAAAGAAGTTCAGGCTGCTGTGACAGACAGCAAAAGGCCTGAAATCTTTTTGCTTCCCTGAAACAAACAAACAACAAAATCCAAGCCCTCAACCATTTCACTACTGAGCTATAACACATTAAATCATAGATATGAGTCAACAATATCATGCTGCTGGGAAAAAATGGAAAACCATTCTGGGAAAAATAAACAGAAGTATCATCTGTAAAACACATGGCACAATGCTTGCATTTGGCTCAGTGGTGGGAAGCAGGCAGCTCAGCTGTGGGCACCATCATCCCAGGAGGATGTGGACAGAACAGAAAAAAACCTGGAGAACAGGAACAAGGATGATGAGGGGCCTGGGGAAGGCAGCTTATTAGAAAAGGCTGAAGGATGAGGGCTGCTTTATGTGAGGAGCAGAGCAGCAGTCCTCTTTTTGGTGGTCTTTGGATGTGTGATGAGTGGTTAGGAAGAGGTCTTGAGGGAGGCTTTTCAGTACTTTAAGGGGCCCTATAGGAAAGATGGGGACAATCTTTTTAGCAGAGTCTCTTGTGATAGGATGAGGGATGATGGTTTTATAGCAGAAGAGGGGAGATTTAGACCCATTATAAGGAATTTTTTTATGCTGAGGATGGTGAAATGCTAGCACAAGACTGCCCAGCAAGGTGATAAATGCCCTGTCCCCAGGAAACATTTCAGGTGAGGTTAGAGGGAGCTCTGAGCAACCAGATTTAGTTGCAGATGTCCCTGCTCACTACAGGGGACTTTGATGACCTTTAAAGGTGCCTTCCAAATCAAACTATTCCATGTTCCTACGAAAAGAAGGGAATAGCTTCCTCCAAACACCCCCAGCCACTCATCCAGCATTAAGCTGACTGAAGAGCACAGAGTGCCAGAGACAAGACTAAGGCAAGGATCCCTGCTGTGACTTTTAGTAGAACAGGAATTACAAGTTTGTGCAATAAGATTTGGCTACTTTCTGAAGAATTCATCACGATCTTGCTAGCTGATGCATTCCTTGTCCACATGCAAACGTTTGCTCTGAAGTCTTCTTCCCCCCATTGCCAAAGCAATAGAGAGCTCAGCATTTCCTTCTGGTGTCCACCTGGCTCTTTGTTTCAAGCTGCTCTGCTTTGATCTTCCTCCTTTCTTCTTACTGTTATTAGCTCATTAGTGGTTTGCCTGCCTTTTTTCCCCCAGCCTGCTCCTCTGGCTTGTTGGGAAATGTGCTGGGTTCCCTTTGCTGGCTCAGAAGCACACTGCACTTCTCCACTGAGATCAGCTAAAGCAACAGGAGTGACCCAGTAGGTTCCACAGACCAACCAGGTTTCACAAAAGATGTGCTGCAAATGAAACAAACAATTCAGATAAAATAATTGATGAGTGACAGAGCAGCCACTGATAGATCACCTGCTCTGGAAAACCAGGGGAAATATGTTCAATATGACTGGAAAGCATCCAGTGCTTACATGCAAAGAGCAAAATGCAATAGTCAAAAGCCTCCAGGAACACAAAGATGCACATTTAGCATCTGTCTGCCAATTAGTGCAGCAGAGGCTCTATCACAAGGGCAAGTGAGAAACAGAGGAATGGCATTTTTCTCAAGCACTGTGTTAATCACCCTGCTTTGCACACTCAGGGTCTCAGATCTGTGGAGATCTATGAAAATTTAGATGCACTAAATTTGTTCCTCTCACAGAATAAGGACCAAACAAAACAAAAACCCAACAGGAAAAATTACATCAGAGTGCTATTTCTGCTTGAGACCCTCATACCAGTGTCTTCTGAGAGCATCATGTCCTGGAAGATACCTCTAGAGCTCTCTGGAATCTCAGCTGTCTTGACAACACCACAAGCCCTTGACAGATAAAGGGAAGAAGGTAAAATTACAGAAGAGCTGCTGCCATGAACAGAAACAAGACAGATGTTTGAGTTAACTGAAAACCAGCTGTTCAAAGAAAGATCCTGACACTCCTCCTTTAGATTTTGGCCATCCTCACAGTACAACTAAAACATCCCAAACAGCTCAATATTTTTCCCCAATACACACTGCAGTCTGTGTTAGCTAATATAAGGTAAATCAAGGGGCATTTCCTTTTCTCTCAATCAACTTGTATTTCAAAAACCATACCATGTTATCTTGATTTATATTACTTTTTTGCTGAAGTAAGAAGGTTTATTATAACTCAAATACAAAACCTTTTTTTTCTTTTTCTTTTTTCCATCCTTTTTCTTTTCAATTTTCACAGAGCACCTCTTGTCCATCCATGAGGCCAGTGGTTCCCTGTCATTCCAGACAGCTAAAACACAGAGCTGTCCAAGTGAAAAGCAGCCCCACAACACCTACATGGGCTGTGTTTCAACTGAAAATAGAATGAGATTGGTGAGCACATGCAGGAGCCAGCAGGTACTGACCATGTCCTGCTTCAAACTGTCAAAAGTCACTTGGAGGAAACACACACTCAGGTATATTCCAGCTGATCTGCTTCTGAAATCAACTCTGCCAAGTTATTTCTTGAGATGTTTCTTTCTGTGGGTTTTTGGTTGAGTTTTGTGTGTTTGATCTGTGACAACACAAAAACCACCCACCTTTCTATCTGTCATAAACCAAAGGAATTGCTGCCACTTGATCAAGTTTTTCTCTATGTTGGTAGGTTTTTTCCCAGTGTAAATTAAGAGTTTCTCAATATGAATTCCTTGAGAAATAGACTTTGCTCACTGCCTCCTCCTCCCCAAAACACAACAGGAAAATGCTTCAGGAATTATTCTCCAAACAGCTATTACTAACAACTTAAAGGATTTTCTTCTGGCATAAAAACATAGCAGTGCTATTTTACATGAGCTCTTTCTTGAATTTCTTTTTTTTTTCAAGTAACAATTTTGCATTTAAATGTTACTCCACAAAATTAAAATGCTTCTAAGCACCACTATTTCCTTGAGGCAGCACCTTTCCCATTTGAAATTTTGGGGAAAAAAAAAAAAATAAAAAATACAACAACAAAAAAAAGAGTGGGTAAGAAGAGAGAAAAAAAAAGAAAAAATTTTTGGAATTACATGTCAATAAATCAAAAATTGGAAGCATATATCAAACAGATTTTCTACGTGCAAGAGTCCCAGTTTCCCAGCAACTCTGTCAGTGACATAGTGTGAACTTGGTGGGAAAGCAGCTCTGCACTGAGTTCTCTGGACAAGAAGCTAAGAGCTTTCCTGGAGTCTATTCATAACCCTGCATTTGCATTTGATAAATTGCTTCATTGTTATAGCAATTCCCCTTTAACATGATGATTAATTATTCTTGTTTTACACATGCAAAAAAAAATAAATATATATTATTTGTTTTACAATGCTAATCTCCCAGCTTTTTCTGTATTGTTACATCAGAAGTTCCAAGTTTTTCAAAACTTCCAGAAAGTTATTTTCCTCAAATAAAAACTATTTTACATGGGTTGTGATTCTTCTACATTTTATATGTGACTGGCACTAATTTCTATAGTGTGATTTTAATGGCTTTTAAACAAAATTAAGTACTTATCTAGACCACTATTTAAAGCTAAAAGTGAATTATAACATTGTTGTATCCATAACAACAGATAAAAACCATTTTGCCTGTGTTTCCAATTTATATACCAAATATTTGGCAATTCCTAAACTGCATTCACAGTGTCTTGAAAGGCAGGCACAAGATCCAAATTTATTCTAATTTATGCAGTCATAAGTTTTAGTTGTTTTGTTGTTTGGTTGGGTTTCTTTGACATAATGGAATCATTCATACTAGAGCTAGCAGGACCACACTCTGAGCAAGATCTATCTGAAAAATAAATATTCCATCCAAACTACTATGAAGGTGTTTCTTGGAAACTTTTTACTAGAAACTCATCCTGTCACAGCTTCAGTATCCTAAATATATTTTATATTTTGAGCTACCCAGGCAAGCACAGTGAGCAATCAAGTGGAGACTTGGTTTCTGCCACCACTCAGCAGCCAAGAACTAGAACCCATGTTTGCAAAGGGATTCTCATTGCACTTCTGGTGAGGAGCACAACACAGCCCAGCCCCTGTGTGATGCTGGGGGAATTTAATACAGTTCCATCTTTTGTGGCATCATCTCCTTTGTAGAGTTGTTCACCTCAGGTACTAGCAAATACAGAGCAACAAGCATCCATCTACAGCTTGAGAAACATCCAGCTCACTCATGCTCTGCTCCTCTGCATCCTTTGCTACTTAAAAGTCAGTTTTTCCCCAAGAAGTCTGTTAAATTTTTCTCCACTTAACCTTAAATTGCCTTCCTCCCCTGCTCACAACTTGAGCTGAAAGAAAAAAAAATAATCTTGGCTTGTTTTGGAGTGTCAGGAAATAAAACCAGCTTTGAAACAACTGCAAAATGGCAAAAGTAGGTTTCAGTGGGACTTGGAAGGTGCTGTGAATTATCCTCGTTGCTTAATTAAATTACCTTACTGAATCACATCCTAAATTAAAGTGAGAGATACACTCTGATGTTTAGTTGGCTCAGATAATTAAAGAAAGTAAAAAAAAAAAAAAGAGAGTTTAGAACTAATTTTTAGTAATTAGGTACTTCATTATTCCAGTACCTGGCACAGCTATTTGATATAAAGCAAACATAGGAACAGGTGAAAAAATTTCTTCAGTTTCTATCCTCTGCTGCAAAAGAATTTTCCAAAAGGGGAAATTCTTAAGAATTGATCCTGTCTCATCCTAACCCACCACAAAAAAAAATTCTTTCAAGACATTTCAAGTCCTTTTCTGTCTCCTTTGTACCCCCTGGCTGTGGGGATCCATTTGAAGCTAACAACTGGGAGTATGAACTATTTACTTAAAGCTTGGAAAAATGGGAGAGTCTTTGAAAAGGCTGGTTTCTTCTCAAGAAGGGGATGAAATTTCACCCTTATTGAAACCAGTTTACATACCCCAGGTCTTTCCCCCTCAATCTCTCTCCTACCCCCACAATTTGCCCATTTATGCATCAAATCTGATGTAATAAATCAGACTCCCCAAAGACCTAGACCCCATTGCTACCCTTCACATGAGGGCAACTCCACCCAGGGCTGTGAAATGACATTAAGGGTAGAGGAGCAAAATGCTTTGGAGTATTGACTTGAATTCAACTGAATTTGAAAATAAAGACCCCCAAACAGAGTTTCTTTTTTTTGCAGCACTAATAAAATCTGCATTCTTGGCAGCAGTGACCAAAAGCTGGCTGATGCTCTGAAAACAGAAACCCTTCCTCTGGCTGGTGTCTCCCCTTTCCTACCCAGGGCTGCCAAGAACCACAGGCAGCTGCTGGAGGGGACACCCCTGGCAGCCAGGCAGGCCTGCTCCTCCCTTCACCCTCAGGGGCTGGAGCTGCCCCCAGCACTGCTGCCCAGGCTCCTTTTTGCCTCCTTTTGGAGTTTTTTTTTTTATGTACACCTGAGGTCTCCACTAAACCTTTCTGGAAGTTTAGATCATGCTAAATTTAGATAAGCCAAACCTTGTGCTTTTCTGGAATAACCACAGTCCATGGCCCACACGAAATTTACTGAAGGAGACCCAGTTGGTTCAGTAACTTCCCTACACCAGTTGTTTTTTTTTTCATGTTTCTTTTTTGTCACCTGAGTTTATCACCCACTAGAGATCTGTATTTCTGCAATCCATCTTTTTACAACAGCACCTTGCACATCATTTCTGATGAGACACCAGTGAGGATCCTGATAAAGACTGGTTTTATAAAGCAAACTCTGGTCTCCCACAGGACACAAAGAAGAATGATAAACTGTCCAGAGGAGAGCTTGAAATACTTCCCTTTCAGGATCTGCTGCTGCAAAGATTTGAAGGGCTTCACTAAGTTTTTTTGATGGCATCAGCCATCAAACCACCTGTCAGGAGCTCATCAGTTCCCCTGATGAACTGTAACTCACATTATTATACTAATATTATACTATTATTAGTAGTCTGGTAGGTCATTGTGTTTATTTAAAGCAGCATAACAGTTTATAGTTGGAAAAAATCCAAGTGTGTGTAAGTAGTAACAGGTTGAGTCTCCTTATAGAGGGAGCCTTTTCATTAATATCTTGGAGAAGTTTGCTATTATTTTTGAATGCATAAATATACAGAAAAATATTTGTTGTCTTTATTTTAACCCTGCCACCATGACAGGGATGGGAAAATAAATACAGAAATAATGAGGACTACTAAGGCTACTATGGATCAGTGACTGCAGGCAAGTGGATCACAATTTATTTAAATCAGAGGTCCCTGATAATCCCTATTCTTGGACAATCCAGTGCTTTTGATTTTTTTTTAGCAGAAAATAAAAAGTTAAAAGCAAAACACTTATACCCATGCAATAATAACAAAGCAAAGTGCTCTCCTTCCACCCCTCAATTCACTGACACCATTTCTCTAACAGTAATGCTAATATTCTGTGGCAAATGTCTTGGGATTTGGGTGCAAGGCAGAGACTGCATTCAATGAATAGCAGGAAAGAGCTTACCCAACATTTGTGAATCAGGACTGTTCCATGTGGTACATGTGTTCAGTGCTACAGTGTGGGCAATATACTGGGTGGTTAATTAATTCCCATTTCCCTTGGAAGATTACTAGGCTGGCTAATAAGTCTTGCTGTTAGGAAGCTGTATGAACTTATAAGTTTAAATATAATGTTTAGTTTAAGCAGCTGTTCAGACACTTTGCTATCCACTTCAGGCATGAGAATTATAAGTTAAATCAGATAGAATAAGATTATATTACTAAAATACTGGCTTTTCTCCCATACCAATGGTTGAAAACATGCTCTGGTCTACAAAAATACACTGCCATAGGTCAAGGTCAAAGAATTGTAATCAGCAACCTTTACCTGAGCCCAAGAATACAAAACTTGTCTGCTTGCTATGAGACATTGAGAAAACAAGGCAGAGATATCCAGAAAAAACACTTCCCAAAGGCTCCCTTGTTGCATGCAAGAGCATTAATAGGGAGTTATCTCTGCTGGAAGCATTTCAAAATAACACACTACAGCATCACTCTTGCTGGTGCTTTTTGGTTTGGCTTTTGGTTTTACAGCTCCATAACTGCCTGGATCACAATTATATTGGCCAATCACATGCAGAAGAAAAAGAAAAATAGTCTAAGAAATGTCTTCAGGGTACATGCAGTGTCCTGTAGTGTTAATTAATTCATATCTTTCTATTACTCTTGGAAAAATTATTATGCTGGCTAATAAACCTTACAGTTATGAGGCTTTTATGAACTTAAAAACTCTGAAGCTTTTCAAAGCATGTTTGTGGTTTGCTCAGCTGGTTGAAACCTCACCTTAGTCACCCTTTCTCCTTGTGAACTCACACCCCAGAATAGCTTTGCATGGATAAAAAAAATAATTGTGGGATTAAAAGTGTATGAGATTGATGTATATTTATTCCTTCCATGATTAATTAAAGGCTGTTGGAATAATTTTTTTCCCTTTTCTACTAAATGAAGCTATGTTGCCAGTCTTAGAGCTGGAAAATCTGGTGTTTAACATGCTTCTAGATTTATCATCTGCTCTTCAGGTGAGCCACTTAAACCCCTAATGATTTTCTTTTACCAACTGTAAAACAAGTAACAACCATCACCTACCTCAAGGTGTCTTCAGACATTTCCAGTGAAAATACCATCTAAAGGCACACTGGGGGTATTTCTACAATCTGTGGTACAGCATCCTCAGGTTCTTCTGACTTCCAACAGAAGATTTTCCAATGGCCAAGGAGAGAATGCAGAGCACAAGAAGATGGAGGTGATACATGAACAAGCTCAGTGCTACTGTGCCCAGAAAATCTTAGTGTACTGTCACTTTTCTCCAGGAAATCTGTTTTGGAACATCAATTTTTATATGTTAATAGCTGTGCAAGAAGCAAAGGCTTTTTTTTCCTATCAGCTATGAAGGAAAAAAATGCTAAAGGATAAATAAATCAGGGCACTCCTTTTTTTTCCTCTCTCAACACCAAATTTCTGCTGCACTACACAAAATATCCTTAGAATAGCCTCTCTGAGGCACATCCTACTCCTCTAACTGCTAAATGCTTTCTCTACTAACACTCACCAAGCATTTTGCTCATAGATGACTGAATCAACCTGTTGACAACCTTATTTCTACTTGCTAAAAACACTTGAAAAATAAAACTGAATCGAATCTTTTCCAAAACATTTCAAATAAACACTGCATCAATTTCAGCAGGTGCCTTGCAAAATAGTAAAACACAGAAGTCTCAGTGAATATTTCTAAATAAAAAGGGAACTGACCCTTGTGACATTTTTCCTTCTCCATCTGAAAATGCCAGAGAAAAGTGGTTGAGACTGTGGTGCCATAAAAATGAGTGAGAGCTGCAAGGTGTCATCCTGGGATTTGTCAGAATGGAATTTCTCTCTTGAGCTGATGATGTGACCCTGATACACAGTCAGTAGGTATACATTTCCTGGAAAAAATATGTTTTTATTTCATGAATTATTTCCTTAACAGGTGTGACTGCAATGCCTGGCACTGCACATTTGTGAAATGTGGGACTGGCCTTTATTCCACAAATAGCTGAGAAAAGTGCACAGAAATGATGCAAACCAGAAAGAACACGAAATTCATTCTGCTGATATAAAGCTGTTTCTAAATGCTAGAAAATGCTATTATCAGCACATCTGGGAACTTCAGCTTGAAAACATCTGGAATGCCAACTGCACAAGTCCAGCTGCATCACAGATCTGGTCTTTAATGGAGAGAAATACACTATTCTGTGTCCTCTCTATAGCATTTACTCCAGGGAGAGATTTTTTTCTCATTTTTCCAATCAGGATTTAAATAAGAAAATGAAATTAAAAACTCAAATCCCAAAGTACATCCCCACCCCCAGCACATACCATTATTACTACTTTTGACAATGAAAGGAAGATAAAAGTTATTACAAGAAACAAAGTGGATCTCAAAAGTCAGGTGATGCTATACACAGACCCAGCAGACTGACCTCAGGGGTGCATCTCTGTAACATACCCAAGCTTTTCACCTTTGGGAGATGGCTACAATATGGACATTTATATTCCAGTGCTTTAGAAACTCCAGAAACAGTAGGTTGTTGAGACAGAACATGAGTAGTTATCATAAAGGGCACTTCCAGGCTGATGAGGAATGGAGAGGAACACAAATGCCAGAAAATTTCTGTACTGCAGCTAAAACTGGGGAAACCAACACACAATCAAACCTAACAAAAAATCTGTTTTCCCTGATTTTAATAAATGAAATAATGATACTACCTCAGATGATTTTCTTCTTTCTGGAAGGAATTAGAAGAGATAGGTGGAAAAGAAAAGAGGAAATGCATTAAATCTAGCCATGGTTGCACATTGGCTTTCTCTTCCTGTACTCAAGAAGTGGAAGACTTATGAAGTGCTGTCTTTCATCTTTTGAAGTTTGTAGGAGACTTCTTTTTTTCCTTTAAGTACACACATTACAAGATTTGGAGAGGGTAAAGTCAACAAACTGTGCCCAGCAGCTGCAGCACAGAGCAGAGGAACCAGTTCCTGTTGGGGTTGAGTCTACAGCTTCAGATTAGTCACCAGGAAAGCTCAGGCCTCAGACAGAGGCACTTTGTTCTCATCACAGAAAACCCCACTGCACCCTGAGAAGCTAACACTCTCAGAGGCCTCCTCACAAGAGTTTTTACAGATTTGTTTATGGCTTTTTTTTTAAGGCTGGGAAATTCACAGTGACCTGAAGTGCCATGTGCCAGTGTTATTCTCCCAGTGTTGAACTGTGCTGTCTCTCACTGCTCAGAGCTGCTGCAGGTTGCCATGATTTACAAAAGCATATGACACAATTTGATTTGCAATTCACATCAGGCAAGTGTTTGTGTTGATAATGACCCCTAGGAAAGCCATTTATATGCATATAAAACAGATTAACTTCCCACTGTGGGCTACCCTGGACATTTACTATGTCTAAAAATCAGTTTCTATCTGTGGTAAAAATATACCAAAGAAAAACTTCACTGTTTGTTCACTTAGCTGACCCCTGTGAACAGAAAGAAACAGCAGATTATTTGCTGCATGTCACAATGGCCCTGTTTGCAGAGCTCAATCTGAGAAAGAGACCAAGTTTCCATCATGCAGATTCCATGTCCACTGGAATATTTTCATCAGGCTGCTGAAAGTAAAGACACTGAAGCAAGTGTTCCAACAGTAAAATAACAACTCTGGTGAAGTTTGTTTCTCTCAATTACTTAGCCCATACAGACAGAATTTGCATTCAGGCTTCCACAGCCAAGAGAAGTGGCCTTCAGGACATCATCTCATCTTCCAGTCTATCCTCAGGATGTCTTGCCCCTTTATCTACATTTCTTCAGCCTAGTGAAGGGCAAATCAGCACAAAATAGAAGGTTCTTTATTTATATCCCACAAAATTCATACCTTTGAGAGAGGAGACACTAGAGCCAAAGGTCACATTCCTACTCAAGCAGATGAGTGCTGTGTGGCAAGCTGCTGCTGCTACTGCACTCAGTCTCTCCCCTCTCTGCTTTAAGCTGCTGCATTTTGCATTAACCCCTTTTCCATTAGTGGATGAGTTTATCACATCAGCTTAACAACAGTTCATTCCTTGCACTAGAAGAAAAAAAGACATTCAAGTTAATTAAGGACACAAAATGGAAAATTTGTATCACACTTTTTGGAAGCATCTACCATGAGAATGAGAGTTTAATGCCCTGCTCTCAAACTTGAGTAAAATTGGAGGCTCTCACTTGGAAAAAAAAAGTAATGTCTGAATTCTTGCTACATAAGCATTGCTGAATTTGCTTTAGCTGACACAGAAAGACAAGGAGGATGATACCCTCCACACAAAATGATATCATCCTATCAACTTGACTGTCCCCTTAACCCTTCAGGTATCTAATCCATGACTGGGATTCTGTTCTGATCAAGCAGTAAATCTGAGCAAACTCAGCTACCTTGAAAGGTAAGGCCATCTCTTACACAGAAAGTGCAACTTCTCCACCTTCTTGTCTCATTTGAATCCTGACTTGAAGACCAGATGAAGGCTGAGCTTCCAGAGCCAGGAGGAGGCAATTAAAGGATGCATCCAGAACATGGACACTTCTAGGGAAAAAAAAAAGAAGGCTCTGTAGCTATCCCTTGCTTCTTTAAGAAATAGGATGTATGTCTTGCCCAATAATAGAAGTTTAATGGCAGTTTTTGCTTATTTGCTGCCAGACTGATCCCCACAGTGATCATCTGCTGGACTGAAATTCAAGACATTGAGATGCACAGCACTGACATGCAATGCACAGGCCAAGGTCATGCTTGGGAACTACAGTTTGGTTTTTATAGGGTTATCTAGCAGTGCAATGTACAGCATGCACACTTTTCAGGGAGGCAGTGAAGTTCTGAAAACCAGAAGTCCATTCTGACACTAAATGGGATCAATTTATACCTTTACAGGTTGCCCAGTCAGCAAGGCTTGCACGTGCCATGGGAGAGATCTAAAGGCAGATTTCAGGGGCTGCTACAGACCATCCTTTCTCTATCACTCAGTCATGAACACACTGAACCAGATGTGGGTGTCCCCAGAACAGCAGTGGGGTAAGAGGAAAGTACACCAGTGAACGTGCTGCTCCTGTGGAGCCCAACCCTGGGCCAGACTGTGTGGGAAGTGATGCCTGTAGCAAAGGGCCTTCAAAGCAGAGCATCTTGGCTCTGCTGCAACAGGGTGATTTGGTGCTTTCCCACATGGTCAGCCAGCTCCCTTGGCCAGCAGGAGAGACATGGAGCAGAAACATCTTTCTTTTCAAGGATTACTCCTGGCTCTAGAGAGGGCTGTAATTTTTGGCAGGCTTCTTATGGGCTGTGCAAAGGGAGAAGGAACCTTTTTGCTCCCTCTCCCACACTGCAGCCACGCAAGGCCCAGCCCTAACGTAGCTCTTCATGAAGCAGCACAGATGTGCCCTGTAGGCACTTAAAAGTCTAAAAGGGAGAAAAAAAACCCCAAACAAAACGTTCCTGTGTGTTTCATAAACCGCTATCTAAGCATAATGCAACCTACTGTCCTAGAGAGAAAATGCAGTATCTTTACAAGTATTGAATCCTTGGTGAATTTCCTCAGTGGATCGGCATGAAGCTGTTTAGCCCAGATGTTTCCCAAACTCTGATGCATTAGGAGATACTTGGCATTGTGGCCAAGTGTTAACATAGTGAACTATAATGTAAAACATGGAAAGATACTGGCTTCCAAAGTTATTATAAGTTTTCACTCTAACCACCCTGCTTCCTTACACAGCTACATTTTCTTGAGGATAAGCACTTAAGATTTTAGTGCACATGGGAGAAGAAGAAAAAGCCTCCCCTATCCCCCATCAAAACCTAATTCTGTACATTCTCTGGAAGAACACACAGGGGCCAACTAAAGATTGACACAAAGCCTTTCAGCAATGGAAATCTCATTTCTGAACAGCTAATCTCAACTACAGGCCAACAAGACACAGCTGGGTACCACATGAGCAGGTGAAGAAGTGATGGTGAGATTTCTGATGACAATTTGGTGTCCAAAAGACAGAGTGTCTCACTGCATGGTTCTTGTTTGCATCTGTAGTGGATTTAGGGATTTGTAGAGATAAAGATACCTAAGCAGGTGCAATGTCTATATTGGAATGGTCTAATGAGGGAAGAAGCAATAATGGGAATATGAAATCAACCAATAAAGGTAACAGCATGTGCTTAGACCTAGGATGAAGACTGCAAAGAAATAAACTGGGGCTCTCTCTAGAAGAGTAATGCAATGGAATAGCTTCCACTGACAGTCTGTTCACAAAAAACTGTTGCTATAATTACTCAGGTGAGCTGAAAAAATCTCAGAACTCATTTCTGCATGTTCTACCTGCCAGGATGAGAGCTGAGAGTTTTGCCATTCTTCAAGACCTTGTTGGCTTAAAAGGACAAAACACAATCCTAATTTAATCACAATTAACTTTTAATGGCAGCCCTGAACTTGCAGTCAACTCCATTTTCATGTAGGCACTTCTGGGAGTACATCTCACACGGAGGCTGAAAACCAGTACTGAGAGGTGGAATAAATTCCATTGTGGTGGCAAGTGGGTTTTGATCCAATCTTTTTCTGGAAACAAAAGATGGTGATACTTCAGCTAGGTCTGGAGTTTTTCATGCCTTGGAGGCAAACAAATGTTACTCAGTTTCAGGCCATACAGAGTGTAATGGTGCAACCTACCCTGGAATATCACATGGAGAACCATGGAGGTTTCACTTCTACAAGATAAATGTTTGATAACCAAATTTCCTGTGTGCCACTTGCCAACTATTTTGCCTTTTTTTTTTCCCCCTGATGGCTACACAACTTCTCATTAGACTGACTGTATTTCCCACTGTAGCCACTTCACATTTCTCTGCATTACTTTTTATTCAAAAACATTCTGGGACTTTCAATTAGTCAGATGAGAAACCTGTATTTCCAAAAATGGCTGTAAAGCTGTAGCAGGTGGCAGAATTTGTCCTCCTGTGTTACAGAACTTAGTCCCAAACCTTGCATTATTCATGGATGATTTAAACCATTCTGTTCTTTTCAAGTTGGATACAGTCCTTGATAGCTGTTGGACAAGAGCTGATGACATCTGTAACCGCTAGATAGCTCCCTTCTCTTCAGCAACCAGAGAATTAGAAAGCAGTTATGAAAAAAAAAGTCAAATATTGAGCATGAACTAGATGGTTCTACACTAAATCAGTGGTCCACAGTGTAAAAATTAATTCTTGTATCATCTATTTCATCTTTACCTATTTGCCAGCTCAAAAGTTAAACAAAGGAATGGTCACGTAACATTCCTTTTAATTACAATAATTCCAAAAAGGAAAACACATGGGGTAGTGAAAAGAGATGTTTAGCCTTGAGCTCTCTGAAACTATGAAAATATTGTCACATGGCCATTACTTATCCATGAACCCAAAAATCCCAGACATTTCATGACCTGGCTATTGTAACAACTACTTGTTTCTAAAATGGTTTTTGAAAGCTGTGACAAAAAAAAAAAAATCCAGAATGAGAAAGTGCTATTAATCAAAATGTACATTTGCCTTGGGTTTACTCACTTCCTTCTCTAATTCCTTCTCCTTCCTAGAGAAGTCCCTAAATGACTGCTTTAGAAAAAGTTCCATGCCAAAAATCATGGCCAGAGGCAGATTTGTGCAGAGAACTCAATATTAATGTGCAGAAAACAAACACAACTACTTCCCCTGCAAAGGGCTAATCTTAGCTCTGAAAATTCTGCTGGTGTAACCACAAAGCAAGTTGTTCCTGTTCATACAACTGATCCCAAATGCACTTGGGAGAATGAGATTAACCCAATTCCTGCACTTTATCCACTGATAACAAAGGTCATTATCCAGCAGCACCTGAATGTCTCATGTGGTGCTTCCACGCAGCTTATTTGGTACCAAAAGCATTTTTTCTCTGTTTCAAATACAGTCCTGAAAAGTGAAATATCTTCAAAATTGCAATTACTCACTGAGATTCTGCAAATGCTCCTGTCTCAATTCTGTTTTTCCATGAACTACTAACCAGACCATTGCCTTGTTCTATCTGAATAACAGTAAAGACCTTGTTAGAAATTATCACTTGTATTATCCAATTTTTACACTTCATTTTGCAGAATTGCTTCTTTCCTGTATAATTTTCACTGATATTCAGCTAGCTCCCAAATGGTTCAGAGTCCACTATTCTTAACTAGCTTCAATTTCTTCCAGAACCCAGTTGTTCCAGCAAAATAATTTTCCTGACATATAGCCCAAACTTTTTTTTGTGTGTGTTTATATACAAAATGAGGCCAGGAGAAATACTGCATTTGTGAGTACATGTAATGACAGACAGAGACCTAGCAAAATGCCTGTAGAGGAGAAAAAACAACTTTAACAGATGAGGTGAGAAGCTAATTCACTAATATTTCAAGAATGTGTCACCCAAAATCATTGGAAATGAAATAAATCATCCCAAGTAATACACTCTGCTATTGTTCTGGCCATTCTTGGAACCAAGACCTGTTTTCTCAAGATTCTGTCATAAGTAACAAAACTCAGTGTGACTCAAATATATTTACATTTGAGGCAGATAATATTTGTAGTCCTTAAGCTCCTGTTGTGTTCACCAGCAAGCCTGTAGATTGGCTAGTCCATAAATGACTATATTTCTTTTCACTATTTAAATGTAGCCTGTCTGGGTTTGCTGGCATGTTTCTTGAAATAAAATGTATCTTGAATTTACTTGGTTTTAAGAACAGGAATTTACTTCTGACAGTGTAAAATCTGTTCTAAAATACTTCTTGCTTCTTTCACAAAAATAAGATAGCAGTGACTTTTGTAAGAAGAACCCTGCCCAGCACAACTGCCTGGGAATTACATTTATTTCTGTCAAAAAAATGTTGTACCAGGACTACCTAGTTTCAGGATAGGTGTAGTGATTTAGGTGTAGCTGGTCATGTCTCAAGTGGAGTTAGCTCTGGTGGTCTTTCATCCATTCTGTGGTGGTACTTGAACAAAGTTATCTCATTTTTCATGTGAGGAACCTGCAGCACTGCCCATCTAGAGAGATGAGGATCAGTGCCCATGAGATGTTGCTGGGAACATCTTCCCACAAATGACTGATCTCTCTTTGTTGCCCTCAGGACCTACAAAGCACCAATTTCCTCTCTGGCAAGGCAACACTAGCATTCATTATAGGGATTTATGCCAGCAGAAGACATTTTTGAGAGACTTCAAGATCAATTTTTGATGGATTAGCTGCAGTATTAGATTAGCTGTAGAATGTTTCAAGTTGAAAAGCATTATTCCAGTGTGGTCTTGCAATACCTTGTAACAATACATTGTGGCAATCACTTCTCCCAAATTCCATTAGGGATGTGGGTTATAAAATACTTCTTATTAGAAATGGGAATATATATCAAGAGCCACTGTATCCAGCCAACTTTCTTTCCCTCAGACATACCAGCAGAGCAGGTTGATTTGACACACTTGCCTCTCCTCAAATTATCCACAATTATCATAGAGTTTTTCTTACAGATGCAGACAAACTTGGACAAGAGTGCAAAGTGTAAGTTATTATTTTTCATATTTGACATCTCTTCATTTCCTCTTCCTTACCCCTGCCCCCTAAAGGATTCTGCAGATCCAGTAGGAGATTGCTCACCTGGAATATAAACCCAGGGTTTCTACCTACTAACTTTTATTTATTGATTGCTCTGCTGTGACAGCTCTGAGGGGCAGTTGTTTACACTCCACTCCCACCACTCATTCTTCACATCCTTACTCTGTCCCAGCTACTGTGTCACTAGCTGTTCCAAGCTGCCTTTCTTGCCCCCTGCCCCAAAAGCATGTAAGATATAACAGACATGAGCTGTGTGAGTGGACACAACCATCATTCCAAAAAATATAGTTACTAAATGCAAAATAAAGTAACAAGGTAATTACCACCTACCTTAGTTCAGGATATTAAATGATCATATAAGGACTGGAGAATGGGTCTTCTAACTTTCCAGCCTCCAAGACTGTGGCAAAATCATGCTTGGGGATTTCCAGGTTTCCAGCCTTACAAAGCATGTACTCAGATTTACTAGCAGAACACAGCAGATCTGAACCAACAATAAAACAAATCATTTATTGTTTTTGCTTCTCTTTATAAACATAGCTGAAATAATAACCAGTGTAAGTAAACTATCCCTACTGGGCAGTTTTTGAAGGCATATAAGCAGGTTATTGTTAATGAAATAGCCTTTAGCCTACTGAGAATTACACAACTGAAAACCAGAAGTTAACTTTTAATAAATGATCTAGAGTTAATAATAGTAAGCAAACAAACAAACAAAAAAGTGAAACAAGCTACTGTACTGATTTATTGCTTTCATAATGCATATAGGAAATCCCTTTTTTTTCCAATATAAACAACAGTGGCACAAAACATCTACGTATAGTATCAGATATATACAGAATTCAGCAGCAAAAATATAAAATATTTTTTATAAAATACAAAAATGAGTCTTACCTATCTTGAAATCAAGCTGTCTTTAACCATGAGGTCAAACAAGAGTTTAGAACTTCAATCCATTACGTGGACTGAGGGAGCTGAGATGCAAGAAAAAAAGCAAATTTTCTCTCTATTAGGCATCAAGAGTTTAACACCACACGGGAGTGTTGTATCTATCTAGAAAAGAGGGAAGTGAAAAAGGCAACATATTTCTTCACAGTTAAATATTTGAAATGTTCATTTCTAAGATGCCTGTCTCCTTTTTTTTCATTTACCATCTTCTGGCAACCAAATCCCAGGGCCTCACACCACCAAACTTTTTCCAACATCTTCAGAACAGCTGCAGTGGCTGTGCAAATCCCTCATCACACCATAGGAGGTGCAAGAAAACTCACTTGGCATCATTTCTCACCTGAGAATGTGAAAATGGGCCACATAAATAAAAGAAAGGGTGAGTTCTGTCAGCCAGTGGCTGGTACAAAAGCCCTGTGAACACCAGCACATCCAACCAGAACCATGGGTGGTGGGAAGGCAGCTATCAATGATTTAAGCAACGTCTGCCTGGATGCAGCCATGCCAAGCACCTGAATCCACTTCAATGGAAGAGGACACATATGCTTGGGGACTCCAAATCCTTTCTGAGTAACACTCACTGGTGATGTATGAACAGAGAGCAAACATACAGGAGGACTGCAGGCAGTGTGCAGGGCTTGGGGCTGCTGCGTGGAGGCTGCTGTGGTTTAGCAATGTGCAGGACCCTGAGCTCATTTTGCTGCAGCACAGATGAAAAGTCAGGGCTTTCAAGTGATCTGGCATAAATTAACATTTCCATACCACAGCTGCTTGCTTTAATAATACTTACTCTAAAAGGCCTAATGAAAAATTAAGTGAATAATGTTGCATGCTGGAAAAAGTACTCCTTCTGACAAACTGATTAACTAGGAAGCCTCCACCAGCACTTCTTGGACGTGTTCCCAGGAAAATCTCTTGTGTTCCTGCTATTCCTCAACCTAGATAAATAAATGAATACAAAACATTACTCAAACATGGAGAAAGTTGTTTTCAACAACTGATAGAAAGCGTTTTGATAACAGTGTACTTGGTGTTAAAAACACACATCTCAGCTTTTACATAAAAGGCACCATTTCTCAGGCTGTATTTGCTCTCAGCTTAAGCACTTCAAAGCCTCCTGTGCATTGGTGAAAAGCAGCAGAATACATAATACTGCAGAAAACTTTATTCCTAAAATATTTTTTTCCTCTATACCAGTAACTTGTGAATTTTATGGAAAAGAATAATTTAATTTTTGACTAAATATTTGGAAAATATTTGCATCAATTCACACATTTGTGCTTTTTAAATTATTTTTTTTTTCCAGGAGTTATTACACTTGTTACCTGGAAGCACAAACTGCACTGACATTTGCTTCAAAAGGCAATTTACAGCAAAGCAAAAGTAAACATTGCTCATATACTAACAAACTGTATTTACAGAAACTTGGAGGCAAAAGCTGCTTAAGATGCCAATTGGAAGAAAAAAAAAAAAAAGACACCAAAAATGATTTAATGGTAAATGAATGAGGAAAGACTATAGAAAAGAAAGAAAAACAAAGTGACCACTTGGAAGAATAAAAAAGAGCTCAGGCAATTTACAAGCAGAATACCTGACAGGAGAGAAGCAGAAAATTTGGCAGCAGAACTTGAAAGAAAAGTCCCAGTGGAAATGAGTTTGGAAGAAGTAAAAAAAGGCAGGCAGAGAAGGAGAGAAGGGCAAGGAGAGAAGAGTTGTAGCATTGTCTGGCCACAACACAAAAACCTTCCCAGCCACATGTTGTCCTGGCTACCAGGCAATGCAGACAGATACAAGTCCTGAAGATTCATCCAGGCAACAGTTAGTGGGGTTGAAATCACCTGTAGCTCTTCTAGGAGAAACTAAATTAAGTTAGAATATGATGTTTTTATTGTGATTATGTCCCTAGGTTTAGACCTGTAACAACAGACCAGGTCTGTCTGATAATCTAGTCAGCACTTTGTCATGTTAAAATGTGCAACAGTAAAATTTGTCATGCTAAAATGTGCAACTGGGTTCTCAGAAGTAGAAACTGCATTAGTCAAAAAGCTTTGTAATCTGGATTCCTTTACTAGAGAACTTAAAACATGCCAACCTCCAGAGAGGGCACAATGTACATCAAGTTAAATTGCCAGTGATGAAGATGTGGGATCCTGGTACTAGCTAAGCTTCATATTGTCCTTCATAGATATGCTGTGATATCTTAACTGTGAGGAGCTACAGGCAGACAGCCTCCCCCTAGCCACAGATCCCCTGTTTGCTTCACCCCTCACTCCTCCTGGGGGTGTTTTTGTTCTGCTGCTGGCAGTGTGCTCACAGAAACCTCACCCTCAAATGCAGTCTCCTCAAATGGTCTCCTGCCAAGTCTTTTGGCCTTTCCTGAGAGCATTTCTGATGAGCATTCCTGTCAGTTTGTATTGGACAGAGATGCCATATATTGCATGGATGCCTTTGGAGGGTTGTAATCCTAACAGTATCTTTACCTCCTGTGGAGTTCAGTAGCCCTTTGTTCTGTGATCTTCAGATGAGCTGTTTCCCTTTGCCACAGCATAATGGGGGAAATTACATCTCCCTCTGTGTTTAATTTGCTGAAACCCATAAAAACATAGATGTGTTATGAACAGAATATTCCTGTAACTCCAAGAGAAAGCATTCTTTCCTTCCTGGCTCCTCTTCAGCACTCAATGGTTCACAGGACCAGGCTGCCTCTTCTGAACACCAGAGATATTGGCAGAGCACTTGGCCTGGTACCACAAGAAATTCTGCCCAATCTGATTCAAGAAACAAACTGTCTTTTGCAAGGGAGAGGTGAAGAAACATTATGGTAAAGTCTAATTTGGCTCCTTTCTGTAGAGCTGACAAGCTGTTGTAGGCTGAGTAAGTTGGCAAGAAAAGAACAGTGTACTTCAAGCTTGACTCTGTAGCCAAGTCTGATGGGTAGCATAACATACTGTATAGCCTCTAGTCAGAATATCCATAAAATGAAAATAAAAATAACCCACAGCATCTAGTCATCAAATCTATTCATATGTTCAAGACTGGCTGCATAATTGAGGAAAATTACTTCATTGGGCTCACTGCCCAATAATGAGCTGGAAAGGCTCAGATTTTTAGTTCTTGGATTTAATTGCAGGCAATCAGGGTGATATCTCAACTAAAGCTCATGTTCCTTGAACAGTTTATGGTGACCTTGCTGTTTATCACAATCCTGGAATTGTAACAACACAAAGGAAATCCAGAAAACAATTGCTGCTGCCATCATGTAGAAGCTGCACATTTAAGAAAGAAGAATTTCCCCAACCTGAAACAGAACCAATACTTTGTATTTGCAAAACTATTTTCAAGTCCACAATGTCAGTACTAGTTCAACAAGCATCTGTTTTTTAACCTATATATCCTTTCATTTTAGGACTATTATTTACCTTCTATTAAAGTGGTTTGGGACAAACTTTGTCTCCTTGGCTGAGGCAGTACCAAAAAGCAAATGTACTCCTTATGAGTGCCTACTGCCTTCCTCCCTACTCTGAACTCTTAACTTCTCCACCTTATATGTGCTTAGACACCATATTCCAAATAAGCTTCTAGCACTACTGAGCAAATAAATTCTGACAAATAATCTACAAATACACTTAAGAATTAAAATTACCTTTTCCCCCCCCAACATCTCATTTTGACCCATTAAAAGCTCCTTCCCATCCTTCTCCACAGCATAATTGTCTGCTAACACCACCCCTTTTCTACACTTGTACATTAGATTTCTCCTCCCTCACTGTCATTGTTTTTGTACATTAAATTTCACACATTTACTTAACACCATTTCCCCAGTTTACTCACCATCTGCACTTTCAGAGTCCAAGTTGTTTCAAACCCTCCCAACTACAGTTGTTCCACAGATGTTTTACACCAGCCTCTCCACTTATTGCACTCCAAATCATTAATAAACTAGATTTTTAAAACATCTTAAGCCCCCACCTGAAATACTGTTCCAGTTGACATCTACATAACAATTACAGTTTTATTGCCTCTGTTTGTTCCCCTTAGTAAAAACTTTTAGACACCAAAGTAGGCACATCTAGTAGAGGCAGATGTGCAGAGAGAATGAAGATCTAAACTTGACAAGAGTGAAGCAAATTCCTGAAGAAGGACATTCTGAATGGGAACTGAGAGTAATCAATTCACTGATGACTACAGTTCCCCAGGTCATCATTTTCCTTTCCTCCTAACAGCACTTTGCTTACCTCAGATCTTGGTTCAATTCTGAGACAGTCCTCAAGATCCAACAGAGATTTCTTCAGCTGATCTTTCAAGCATTATGTATTTCAACTCCTAAATTAGCTGCCTATTCTTAATGCTCTCTTTTAGTATGCAGAGAATGACTCTTAATTATTGGTTGTCAAAAGAAGGTTAAGGATTTTATTTATCTGCGTGGTGCCAGAAGAGATCAAATGTATTAAAATGAGTATTTACAACATTTAACAGTTCTTAACATTTGATGCTGGGACCAAAACAAAAAAGGATAAACAAAAAAACTTGCTATTATCTCTTAATGAGAACCACTGATTATTTTTCACATTTCATTTGTCAGTCTTCATCTTAATTAATTCTACATGGCAAAGTTAAATTATTCTGGTTGATGAAGATCATTCTGACTCCCAAATATACTTATTAAATGAAATTAAAGCATCGTGCTAATCAGAAGAATGAGCATGTTTTTGTGTGTTACACGTGTTCCTAACCAAACATACAAACCCTAACAATGAGATAATGGCACATTCAGTGACAGATAGAAAGCACTGCCATTTAAAGCCAATAAAATGCTTTGAGCTTCCTAAAGGGTAAAACCAATGTAAATATAAATTAATTTTTTTTTTTGAAAGAATATCCTCTGCTTTTTCATTTGTGTGTGTTTTCTATCTCCAAAAGAAGGCAGTATTTGTATTGCAGACTGACTAAAAATGAGAGGAGGAGCAAACTGGGAGGTCATACCAGAGCTCCAGAAAGACTCAGAGCTCCCAGTTACCTCCCTTAATGACCACTAATGTTTCCAAAGTTTTGGTTCATTGATTCAGCAAGTTATTTGCAAAATGAATAGTCTGGATGCAGTACTGCTTTCCAACTGATTTTCACTAAACCAGGATGTATCTGTTAGATCTTGAGTCAAGATAATCCTATTTATGTGTATGTCTGAGAAGAACCCTACACAGGTAAGCAGAGCCAGCAAAACTTGAACTTTGATGGGATGGAAATTTCTGAATTAACTTCAAAAGCTTTGCTTTGCTCAATGACAAGCGAGATGATTAACACCACAACTATTTGCTTTCATTTGCATAGAACACATGGTTCTCTGGCTGAACCTATTTATAATTTTTCCTGGCAAAACTCTGACTCAAAAAGGGCTGAAAACCTGGCAGTGCAAATCTGTATCATTTCAGGATGCAGGCTGACACAGTGACTTTGCTCTTGCTGAGAAAGAGATTTCTGGACACAGCACAGGTCTGAGGAGACAGGATGATTCCTGTCCTGGGTGCCTAGGAGCTCAGCCCATTGCCTGGGGTAGTTTTGTCTGTGGAGCCACTGGCAGGTCACTATCCCCCAGATAATTTGGAAAACACATTTTTCAGAGTGATACAGGTATGTTCAAGAACTTGCATTGTTTTTCATCTATGAGGCATGAGGACAAGTGCCACCTTCTCTAAAATACTGTGGATTGAACCCCTGAATATATTATTTACTGCCTGTGCATAGCAATTATTGTATAGAGAGGAAGAAAAGTCAGCTTATGTTTCAGAGAAATTTCAGTCCTAGGCATCTTCAAGGACAAGTTCACCCAAATATTTTACTCCCTGAAGTACACCCCTTCCTACCATATCTTATTTTGCATGGGTTGTCCAAGGATGTCATTAAACCCAGATCTTCTCAAACAAACACAGGTTATACATTAGAAAATAAGGTAGTGAGGGAAGTAGAACAATTGTTTGCATCGTATTATTATTATTATATTATAATAATATTATATAATTATATAATAATATCATTATATATTATAATAATATATTATATTATTCAG
>JANHGL010009601.1:58722-97026 GCA_024611195.1 Ceyx melanurus | reverse complement strand
TTGAGGCCCCATCCCTGGAGCTATTGCAGGTGAGGTTGGCCAAGGCTCTGAGCAGCCTGGTCTAGTTGAGGGTGTCCTTGCTCATTGCAGGGGGGCTGCACTAGATGACCTTTGGAGGTCCCTTCCACCCCTAAACATTCTATGATTCTATGACATTGGAAAGGTCTCTGTCATGTCTATGTTTCTTTGTATTTATTTAATGTAAAATGCAGTAACAGTTTATGCTTTTCACTTTTTGCAAAATATAATATATAAACATATATAATATATGAACATATATATAATAATGTGGTGCTTTATCTGCAGAGCTTATGATCTCTGATTGCAGTTGTCTAGAAGGATTAAATGAGAAAATGGCATCACAAGAATACTTTCCTTCAGTCTAGATATCAGGAATTCAAGTAGTCCTGTGGATACTTGTGAAATAATTTAATAGCTTTCAAGTAATTAGAACAATCTATTGAAAGAAATAAATCTGTTTTTTATCCATGCTCCATAGTAATCCATTTTTCTGCACACAAAACTTATTATCTGTTAACTATATTTCTTTTGAAATATATATATATATTTATTGTCTTGTAATTTGCAGTGTTGGGAGCATGAGACTTTGGCTAGTTGGTTGCATTTTGTTTTGGTATGATTTCTTTTAGAAGCCATGTTTCTGACCTCTCCATGTGCATGAACAGATAATAAGGAAAGGTAAATTACATAATAAAGCTGGGCTAATGAATTTGTAAGTTTTGTCTTGAAGTAAAATAACAAAATATGCTCATTAAAATTGAAGGCTCATCACGTATCTTTTAAATTGTTTACAGTGGAATTAATTAGAAAACATGATGCCCTAAGGGTCTTTGTGACTACTGGTAACCAAATTGAAGTCTGTTCAATATTTGTTATTAACTAATATTAACATACCTGTGCTGTTTCTGCCTCTTACGTTGTCTCCAGAAACTGAATGTGTCAGTTCATCCATCTTTATTTGCCTCCAGTAATCTCCCTACATTTTACATCTTTACATGTCACCCTTAAATCATCTTTGATCAGAGGAAAAAATTGTATTCTCCTTTCAAGACCTGATCTTTTGAAGTATATGAATGATGGATTGTTTCAATCTCAGAATGCTTTACTAAAGAAGGCATTAAACAAATACATATTTGTGGCAAGGACATCCACAGTTGTGTTACAGGTGACAATTCTACCATGTGTTGTAAGAATATGTTTTTTTTTTCTTAAGACATTAAATATATTTAAATATGTATTTAAGAATATCGGGACCGAGCTTAAAAATATTATCTCTAGATAATTCACACCAGAAGATTACTAAAAAGAACACAGAATTCTGCTTGAAAACAGAGTAGGTTTGGCAGCTGTAACCATGTTCAGCCAGGAGTTCAGGTTCCCAGATGTGTCTGGATGAATGTGGGAAAAGTCAAGACTGTGATGTCAGGATGGAGACCTGAGCCCAGCAGGTACAGAGCCAGGCACAGGCTCACCTGTAGCAGAGCTCAGGCAATGACCACAGCAGGGCACGTCCACATGAAAAGGATTATGAAAGTGCATTATACCCTTAACTAACATTTTGCTGTCCTTAACCTGGTTGGCTAATAACAGCATCTTTCACAGCCTAAGAGGCTAACCCCTGAGTAGAGAAGTTTCTGGAGGCTACAATAAAAATGAAGCTAATTAGCAAATAAGCAACACCCTGCAATTACTTTTGTTATTATTTCTGTTACTTTTATGGATCAGCTTATAGAATTAGACATGACATCTTTTCCCTTGGACCAGTTAAGTAAAAAGCACCAATTATATGTTCCAAAACAACCATCATTCTGAGATGAATGGTGTGGGTTTTCTCTTTTTCACTCAAGACTGTTTGTGACTGAAAAAAGAAAGAAATGCAGAGATGAATGAGGTGAATGTAGTATTCAGGCAGTGTGCCATGTTGCTTTAAATCCCTTTGCAGAAGGAGGACTGAGAATTGCCTGCTATTTGTGATAACAGGTTGAGAAAATTCTCACCCCAAGCTGTTATGCAAAAATTTTGCAAATCTATATGTGATACTTTAATTTCACATATTTACAGATGTAAGCAAAATATTAGTGTTCTATCCTCTATATATAGTTACAAAAATATATGTATTATATAAACTATGTAGATAAATATAAAAAATGTTGCTTGTAATATTCAGAATTCAGGAAATTTGTAGAAATCTTGCCAGAAAGTCTTGTCTGACAAAGCAAGAACAAACAAACATGCTGATGGTGCTGATGTATGTGTGAATTTCTTGAAGCTCTAATTCCTGATGTCTGCAGAGTGAGGCAGATGACATGATACTGATTCACCTTCCCAGAGTAAATGGCAGTGATAGTTAAACAAATTAACTATCAGATTTTTGGATGCAACAAATGATGATGCTAGGAAGACATGGAATGATCAGTCTCTAGTTGTAGTTGATAAATTTGCAAGTTTCAACTCTATGGCTTGATTATCAAGTAGAATGGCCTCCAACTAAAAAGTAGGTTTAACTTGATCCAAATCTAAATTGCCAAGTCCTCAACAGATTTATTTAAAGAAATAATTTCATTTTTGAAGTGATTTCATAGTGATAGTAGCTTTTCTTTCTGTAATGCAATTGGGGAACATGTGGGCTGGCTAGAGCTTAGTAATTTCTCATCATAAACTTATTTTCCTCTGTATCTTACCAATGCTTTGTGTTATAAATTATTTACCCCTGTGCCCTATATAACCTACTGTGCATCAAAAGATTTCTTTGCTTTCTCTTCCTTTTCACGATAAATTAGCTTGTTTTGAAGGAAGGTGATTATGCTGCTTTTCTTTTGAGTGTGTTTCCAGCAGAAGACTGATGCTCTAAAATAATGCATTTAATTAATGGAAAAAATGCATATTATATTTGCCTGACTCCCCTTACCAGGATACAATAAGCAACTAAGAGAAGGCAAAACGATTTAATTTAAATAAATATTATTAAATAGAAATCTGTTTACTGATTTCTTTGTATTAGATTATATTTGCCAGCCTCCAATCTCAAAATAAAAAACATTGTTTGGAAGCTGATAAAAAAATTCGAGAGATAAAGGCAATTCTTTTGTGTGGGCTTTGGTTGGTGCTGCACACTAAAGCACTAATTGTATTGCAATTAATAAATTGAATAAGAAGTTTTGAATAGGCTAATGAGGGTAATTAGTCTTCATTAGCAATGAAAGAGTCACATATTCATTTAGGGGAGAATAGAGTCCTGAGTGTGTGTCTAGCTTTCCTGGTAAGAAAATAGAACTGCAGCAAAGACCTTAGGGCTTCCATCTGAAAATATAATAAATATATATTTAATTTATATTTTCACTTCATTTTGTGGTTCTTCTGGTAGAGGATTGAACTTGCTGTATTATATTTTACAGTCCTAATGGTTTCTACTTGAATTTTACTCATAGGTGTCTTGGTCTCAAGTTTCAAATTTGTTGTAAAATATATGCTGGTCTTGTTTACTTTTTCATAAAAGTACTTATTGTCTCTTCATGGTTTTTTAAACTTCCTGGTGAAATGTTATATTTCAAGCAATATTTCAGTGTTTGTGAAGTAAGGATGATGGAATAAGGGCCTACTCAATCTTGTGTCATTCCTCTCTCATATATTCAGATCCTATTAATGTAAATATCTAAAAACACATCCCAAAAAATAATTATTAGATAGGAATTCCTATCCAGATTAATGCACATTTATCCCTTCCTTATACTTATGTACCAAGTGAAAATATCAAACTCTAGAAAGTTAAGACATTCCATTCTGAAGTCAATGGTCTAGTTTCTTTTAAAAAAATATTTTACTGTAATATCAATAAATGTGTTGTTCAATTCAGTTCAAAGTTGTAAGTACAGAAATCTAACTCAATGATTAATTTCTCTTAGCAGGAGTTGAAGTGTTGAGTTGGAGGCTGAGGGGGAAAAAAACTCAGTGTAAAACATAGAGTGAGGGGAAAAAAGCCCCAGGAGATTTTGAAGGATGCAGAAGGAAAGAGATTCCAGCTGAAGTGAGCAGTGAACACAGATTTAATAAATTCCTGTTTACTCTTAATTAGCAGGAACAAAAAAAAAAAGCTTGTTGTCTTTACCAATAATTTCAGACTAGTTAAAGAAACATTCACCTGATTTGGCAAAGCACTTGAAGATGTGTTGACACAAAGGTGATGGGAAGGTTTTTGTCTCCTCCAGTTGAAATATCAGGGAGCTTGGCAATTTTAGAGGTGCTCCAAGGAGTTGATGCCAATGCCCTCACTTACATAAATTTGCTTCTGAAGAAGCTGGATCTCTTCGTGCCAAAACAGAACATCAACTTTAATTTAATCAACTTCTTAGGCAGCATTCACTAAAAGAAATTGAAATGCTGACTTACTGATTTGTAAACAATTAAATCAGGTCTCCAGGTAAATTTTTCCTTAAAGAAAATGTGTTATTTCTTACTACTTTTTTTTTTTCCTATTCTAAATAGAAGATTGGATCCTATATCTACCACCATGTCTGTTTGCCAGTGTTATATTTGCAAATTCAAGTGACACTTCGCTGTCTGTCAGGAGAGAATAGAAATAAAAATCTTCCAGAGCAGGATTTTTACTGAAATTGGAAAGGAATTCATGGTTGATACCTAGACTGAAGGTATTTATTGTGGTTTTTGCTAAGGCTAGTAAATTTTCTGCCACAAAATTATTTTGTGGCAGAAACTTTGCAGAGCTATTTTACCAGGTGCATCCAAAATGTAGGACCTACCAAGTTTTTTTTTAGCCAGGTTTTGTTAGCATAAGCTTTGAGCAGGGTTTTGTGAAGACTGAGAGCCTGTATGAAAGAATCTATCTGTCCTTGAAGGAGTAGAGCACATGATAAGCAGATCATGTTAAAATTCAGAATACACTTCTGTCTTGTAAGTCTTAAACTAGTCTGGGCTTTAATGCCTTGCAAACAAGTACTTGTCTAAGTTTTATTTACCTTTTTTAAAATTAATGGAGACATCCTCTCTGCTTCTTTCATTTCAAGTTTGCTTTGTATTTTCAGTATGTTCAATATAATAACCCTCATCCTCTGGTATTTTGAACAGTAGTGGAATGCCAAGTTCTATATATTCAGCTAGCCCTGTGCAGAAGCTGAAAATTAGTAGTGCTTATATTATTTGCATTAGGATGAAGCAGCAGAGACTGTGTAGAGACTGTTGCAAAGACTCTGCTATGGAGTAGGATGTCACCAGTTGACTTTTGAAAAGGCAAAGTCCTTTTACTCTTCTGAGATCAAGATACGTCAATGGTATTGCAAAATGTTTTAAGGATGAGTAACTGCATTCAGATCTCAAACTCCTGTGATGTGTCCTATCCCAGCTACCCATCATTCCACTCTCCCAAACCATTTATTCTGTTCACTTTTAGCTTGTTTACTGCCTTGGGCTATTGCTTTTGTCATTATTTTTGCCAATTCTCTGTGCTCTGAAGTTTGATTAGGAAGCACTGGAGTGGATTCTAAGGAAGGAGTTCACCTGAGAAGGTCATTTTGGCACAGCTCATGATGGCTGAAGAGGAGGAGGTTTGGCAGCTTGACTTGCTGAATTTGCAGAGTAGTTTAAAATAAGGATTATCAAACATCAGTTGTGGGGAAATTGTCCTCTTATCCACACCAAAAATAAGTGGATTCACTTATTTTCTTTGTCAGAAAATTTCCTTGACAGAGCCATTACATAGTTGACTTTTAAGCCTACGTTCAAGTTGGATCTCACAGAGAGAAACTTTTATGTTTATCACAAAATCAAACAAAATGAGTTGCTCTGTGTCTTTGCACCAGCTCTGCAGAGTTCAGAAAAAGGCATCCACTGAGACAGAATTAATTCACATAATGGAAAGTGATCCTCTTACTGCCAATGCATTATACATTCATTGCCTTGTTATGCTGTGACACCATATTGGAGATAAGAACAATGAACCAAACCTGATAATGCACTTTCTGTTTTCTCACTTATTCAGAACAGCCTTTGGAAGGTTTATTTATTTTCCTTCCCCCAAAAGCACTTTTCCAGAGTTTGCTTTGGGGACAAAGCAGTAAACACTTAAAAATGTAAACTTTAATGAGTGCCTTTGCAAACTGGAAACTCACTGATGAAGTTAGTTGTTGCTAGTTAGTAAATCAGCAGGGCCCTTGAGAGGAAGATGTATTTCCATATGGATAGTACTTTAATAAGCAGCTGCACTTTGAAACAAAGTAAATGCTCTAAAAGAATAATTAGACTGATGGAAATTGGCAACAGGTCGTGTTATTTTTGTGCCATCTGACAAGTTGGTGCAATTCAAGTTGCATTTGATACTATTTTAGCTCTTGCACAAAGCAACAAATGTCTTACTTAAAACAATTGTCTATTATAATGCAATCATTGCTGAAATAAAACATAACAGCAAATATAATTTCGAACTGGTTGAAATAATACTTTGACTTTCTACTCCAAATAATACAGAAAAAATCCATACAGGTTTTCATAACTCTGGTTGCAACAAATGTGTAGTTTTGGAAGAAAAAATAGTGGATGAAAAGTTTATTTAGTCAATGAGTGCAAAAGGACAGTATTTTATGCAGTAAGATTTGCTTATAAGCATGCTTTAAATAAGATTTCAGAACTGAATGTTGCTGATGATTCTGTCATTCTTTATTCCTATGTAGAAAAAATAACATGTTAATGTTAATATTTTTAATTAATCTTTTAAGAGTTGCTGAGATGTTGTTATTTTTTTGCTCTCTCTGTGAAGCAGATATTTGGGAACTTCATCTATTAAGATATCTGAGCAAGTGTTTAATTTTGACCATTAACCATGCACAATTCCATCATCTTCAGCTTCCCAACTTGAAACTTTTTGTCTATATCTTTTTTATATTTATTATTATGGTATAATTTATCTTTACAGGCTTCTACAAATTATATAACTCCATGTCATCCAAAGCTATGAATGAAAACATGCAATATAATGTAATGAAAAAGAAGGGATTTGATTAAGAAGTTCACTTTTGGCTGATTGGTAATGAGTGGCAAGTTGCTTCCATATGAAGTAGAAAAAAAAATATTTATTATAAACTGGAGCCCATGAAATTGCAAGTAGAGGAGCTCTCAAGTTCATGGCTCATGCAACTTTATTGCAGTGACATGAAAAATCTAATACATGCTGCCACACTGTTGATCATTAAAAATAAAGATTTGAAGTTGTCATACCACTGAGAAATAAGATAATGAAGTTGTGTGACTGAGTTGGTTGAAATTGGAGTTTGATTTGGTGTAGGGAAAAAGATAATTCAGGTCCACACAAGTTCATTACTTCAAGTAGAAACTGAAATTGAACTCAATTATAGCTGAGCATACAATCATAGAATTGCTGTGTTCAGTTATCAGTGGGCAGAAGAAATTCAGAATAAGCACAAAACTAATATTTTATTGCAAATGTGTATACATTTTGAAAACTAATGAAGTGTTCACACAATCAAGTTTAATTGTGATCTTCCACCAGGAAGTTCAAATGTAGTAGGTCACAGATTGAAAACAGAGAAAGTGGCTCTTGAAACAAAGTGCCAGAAGAATTTTTGAAGTATACAATTCATGCAATACTTGTGTGGCCTACTTTGCAACTGTCAGCCCACGTGGTGTGAAAGAAATAGTGTGAAGAAAATGCTATAAATGGAAAAATGTAAGAGGTGTGGGAATGGAAAACTGACTAGAAGTCAATGTATCCATTGGGCATATTCCATTATTTCTTGTGTTTTGCTTCCTTTCCTCCTGTGCCACAGAGGACAGTGGATCTCAGGTACAGTTACCTGCCCCTTTCCAATAGGGCCACCTAATGATGCAGAAAAAATTTAGCCTCAAAACTGTGGAATTACATGACACTGAACCTCTAGTACCTGTGAAGTTTAAACCAAGTGGTTATTTATGGAGGCCTAAATAATAGTTTAGGGCGAATGTTCTGCTTTGTGCTAGAGAAAGACATTCCAGAATTAAAATACAGAAAGCATCTTAGAGAATTCTAAGATGGAGGTGGAGGAAGATCATAATCTGACAGAGGTAATTGCAAAAGAATCACAAGCAACACAGTCTGGACTCAAGGAAATAATTTATTGTCAATCAAATCAGACTAAGGTAATGAGAAATGAAAACTACATCTTAGAACACCTTCCCTTACCCCTCCTTTCACTCTGCTTCACTCCTGATTTTCTCTGCCTCCTCCCTGACAAGTGGCACAAGGGGCAGGGGGTATGGGAGTTGCAGTCAGTTCATCCCATTGCCTCTGATGCTCCTTCCTCCTCAGGAGAAGGACTGCTGATGCTTTTCCCCCTGCCCAGCTTGAAGTCCCTCCCATGGGAGACTCCTCAAACTTGTCCAACACGAGTCCCTCCCAGGCCTCAGCTCTTCATGAACTGCTCCAGCATGAGTCCCCATGCGGTCACAGGCCCTGCTAGCAAACCTGCTCCAGCATGACCTCCCCTCTCCACAGCTCCTGCCAGGAGACTGCTCCTGAAACAGCCTTGTTTCAGGCATCCATCTGTTCTGTCTGTGCAGGAAAACAACTTGCCTCACCATGGTCTTCACCATGGGCTGCAGAGGAATCTCTGCTTCAGTGTCTGGAACATCTCCTGCCCCTCCTTCACTGTCCTTGGTGTCTGCAGAGTTGTTCCTCTCACATATTCTCACTCCTCTCTCCCAGATGCAGTCTCTCCCCCTCAAATGTGTTATCACAGAGGTGCTGCCACTGTCACTGATGGGCTCAGTCTTGGCCAGCTTCTTTATCAGACATGGGGGAAGGTTCTAGCAGGTTTTCACAGGAGACACTCCTACAGCCTCTCCCTCCCACTACCAAAACCTTGTCATGTAATCCCAATGAGTTTGATAGTAATCTAAGTCCTAAACTGACATGTACAGTGTGAGCTTGGCAATCTCTGGAATTCCCTGAATGTCTGTTTTTCCACCACCCTATCAGATGGTTCTTGAAAATAGTGTTTCAGATTCTGCTTTGGATGCTGCATCAGAGCCAAGCAGCTTCAGTTGCTGTAGTTCAAGGCAAGAGCTTTTGTCCATTAAAATGTCTTCTGTCATTGTAAAAAAGATGAAATCCTGAGCTTTTCAGCAGTATGCTAGAGGCAGTATTGTAGGGACAAGAACAAACACAGAATAAACTAAGATTCTAAAATCCTCATACTTTCAGTCTGTGAACATGAGAAAAAGCTGTTCATATAGTGAAAACACTTTGGTGTCACAGAGTAATAAAAAAATGTTAGGTTTTTTTTTTCTGTGACAAAGGGCTAGCAATGTACTTGTGTAATGTACATTCTTCTCTAGCTTGTGTATGCATTGGGAGATGAGAGTGAGCATCAAAGAGATGGACATTGATCTGGCCACAGGGTTTAAAAGCTTCTGGAGAAAATGGGAAAATCCTATAACTGAGTCATTGTTGTTAAAGACTGGGTTTTAGAAGTGCTCAGATACTGCCTTTGCCAAGCATTTTTTAATGTCAAGATTACTGAAAGGGGAGATGATTCATGTGCAGCTATTGCTCCCTTTTTAAAAAGCCTCAATTGAATTTGTTGCTAACCTTAAAGAGTTGTCCTTATAGCTCCAGAGAGAATGTTTGGTGACAAGATGAAGATGATGTTTGAATTAATGACTAATAGCTTGGTTTATCTTCAATATGTCTGGTCATTGAAGGAAAAATTTTTTTAGACAGGGCTCAGTCATGCTCTTGAGAACCATGTTGCTACTCCTACACATCCATGTTCTTTGACTTTCTGATATAACTCCTCTAAAATATATATACTGCAAGCATCTGCTTTACATATGCCACTATGAATTTGTTTCCAACTGAAGTTATTTGTGATGGGAGTAACTGCTGCTTCCCTTTAGGTCCTGTGTGCAGAGCAATAGAGCTCATTGTTTAGCTGGTAGTAAACCTCTGTTATCTTTTGCATGTTTTTATACTGTATTTTTTTACTTTATTTATATTGTAAACATTAGTTATAACATCATTTCTTTCATTCTGGGAAAATCCTCTGTGTTCATTAGGAATATAATATAGTGAAACAGAAAACTAGATTCCACTGAGGCTCACAGAAACCCAGGGTGTTCAGCAGTTGTCTGGATAAAGAAGAAGAGAGGAGTAAATTCTGGTTTGTGCTCATGCTTTTCCATAAAAAGTCATACTCACTGTCCTTGAAGAAGAATTAAAAAAAAATAGAAAGACCAAATGAAAACTATTATTATTGTAAGTGTTATTTAAAGTTATTAGCATGGAAGTCTCTGATTTTACACCTCTGCTTATTTTTCTTTTTTCAAGCTTCTTAGATCAGATGTAGTAGCTGACTGGAATAATGAAGCTTTTTGAAAATAATTCTTCCTTATATCTACTCTAAATCTACCCCCTTTCAGTTTCAAAACATTGCACCCTGTCATACAGATACTGCCCTGTTGATCTTTTATTTTGTGTGGTGTGTCTTTTGGAGTGTGAGAAAAGCAGATTATTTAGTGAAGGTCTAACACTATTCTATGAACTATTAAAAGTAACACTTTTTAAACAAACTCTGCGAATTCTGCCTGGAGCAATTTGATTTACTTAAGTATTTTTTTGATAGATATATATAATAAAATAAATTTGACAGATTAAAGGAAACAAAATGAAATGCTGTAACCAGCCCAATAATAGTTTGCACAAATCTGATTAAAATGGACTATCAAAACTACCTATCAAAGGTTGATGCTGAAGGCATTAGACTCTTCAATTTGTTGCATAGTAGATGGAGCTGGGCTTCAGCTGCCTGTCTTTTGATGTGTAATGGATCACTGCTGGGTTTTTGGCAATCTTGCTGCAATTTGCTTTCATGAGATGAAGTCCCACATCATTTGCTAGCCTCAGCACAATGGCAGTGGATTTGGATTTGCTTTGGCAGAATTAAGAAGGTTCGTTGCCAAAAATGGATAAATGAATGGATCTGGCAACTATAAGAAATTAAAATAGTCATTTATTTCTCTCACTTTTTACATAGTGCCTGCAAGTTAAGTCTTTGCTAGTTACTATAGAACTATTACTATAGTAATTCTAAACATTAGTAAACATGTCCTAATCTAAATGTTGTCTATATAATCCTAAACAGAAAAAAACCTACCACAGAACAACCACAGAAAAAAAACAACCCCAAAACAAAAAACCCCAACAACAAATTGGTGACTAAAAGGCAGTGTTAGAATCTCAGTAGGAAAGAGTTGACCAGTTCTGCAAAAATTTCTCAAGCTAATGGACTGAGAATTTTATCATTTTAAATGGTATGTGAGTACCTCTTGGATTGTAGAAACAGAAAAAGGTCTTTTATTAATTTATTTTTGTTCCCCATAAAATCAGAGAGGAAAAAAGCTGCTTTTTAAAAAAGGCATTGTCAATTTGTTTTGTTTGGTTGGTTTTTTTTTTCCCCTGGAAAAAATGTCCGCATCTGTTTAATTGTTGTTCTACTTTTTCCATAACCATATTTCAGAAATTAACATGATCAATAAGCTATTATTCAACTAACTTCATTAATTTTTAACTCTATATAGTTCAAACATGTCTATGCAGGTATCATCCAAAAATATTTCCTGCACAGACTTGTCTTTTTTCAGATTTCGCTGTCAGATTTCAGAAGAAAGTGAATTAGTGACTTTTTCTTTCCCTTCAAATGAAGGGGTTGTTGGTGTTTAAAATACCTGAACCACGATAAGAAACCAAACTATGAATTTAGAAACTGTTTCAACATGAGTTCTCCAAGGAATCCATCAGAGATTGTTTTGATCAGAGGGGCATTCTGAGGTTTTTGGCAATAATCAAAAGGAAATTTAATGTTTGAAATGATGAATGCTGAAAGCTCTTTCTTCCAGCTTTGGGAGTCAGAGAGGAGCAAGTCAGCCAAGATGTGGAGAAAACAAATTATTTATCAGTATTAGGACTTGATAGTGTCAATTCTTGTGCAATGGCACAAGATGAGATATATTTCTTATCCCACATTAAAGACTTAAACTCTTGTTAGATCTAACAACCATGTGTTAAAAAGGTGATTTCCCCACATAGGCTTCAAAATTTTCTGCTGTAGAATAAATTCTAGAAAGGTGACCTATTTTAAAATAAAACATTGAATAAAGCAACACAGGAGTGGATGTGGATAGGAGGTCAATAGTAAGTAGAGTTTCAGGAGGGAGAGAAGGAAAGTACATGAGGAAATGAGTTTGCTGAGTAAATCAATCTTTTCATCCTTACAGAGAAACTTTTCTTGCCATCTTACCCCTCAAAAAATAGAAAAAAAACCATTCACCACAAGTAAAGGTTTGTTGTGTAAAAAGAACTTTTTATTTTGCTTGCTAATTCTTTCTACATCACTGCTTGCTGTATAATTTGTTTTCTGCATTGATGTTTAGAGATAATTTCAATTAATTGATTCCATTTCATACCTCCTGTGAACATCATTTAGTACTTGATGTTGAATCATGATTCCAGATGAACAATACTCACTACATACACACCACCAGTGTTTCCTTGATGATCCCAGTATGGAAATTGCCAGTGCCTGTAATTAGTGGTATCCAAGACTTTAGACTTTCTTAACCATGAGTGAATGCTTTCCCTTAATCCAAATCACCACAACACTGAACATTTTTCTACTTTAGGTTAAGCTGCTCCAGTGAAATTGCATAATTTTATTATCTAATTATGTACAGATCTTGCATCTCATTATTAATGACTCTGTCAAATAATTAATTGGCATGCTTCTTTGTGGAAATTAGTCTAAAAACAAAATTGCTCACATTATTGATATATATATGTTGCCATGGAAATTGAGTGTTCTGATTATAATTATATTTTGATGTAGCCCCTGAAAAAGTATCCTTCCGGTTTTATTATTTTCCTGTAATTTGATGTATATTCTCTTACATAGAATTATCAGACATCTTAAGTCTGTGAAGTGACAAAAATTTAGTCAGTGCTACAATTTACAGTCACTGCTCTGACTTTTCTGCCTCTATAGTTTCCTCTTGTACAGTAATTAAAGGCAGATTTTTGTAATCACAGATTCTCATACAAACCTCAGTGATTAAGTAGATTTATTTGTAATGATCAAAAAAGTAAATCTTTCAGATTTCGAAGCAGATTGGTGTGAGATGTTTTCCTGTGGCTTTTAGTCAAAGCTATCAACTTTGGCATAATGACTGAAGGACAAACAACACCAGAGAAAAAGGAGGAAAAACATGCTTACAAAGGTGACTTTCAAAAATAATGTGGTTTTTAACTTCAACAATAGTTTTCCACCTTCCTATTTAGTGAGGATTGCTTTTATCTGCCATACAATCTGGCATTATTTGGAATGTGCAAGGTAAATAATTTCATTAAATGTAATCCTTGAAGTAATCCATTCACAAAGAAATGTAGTTCCTTTTGGACATTTCTTATGACTTGGCAAGAAAGCTTGAAGTTCCTTTAGCAGCAGTGTTAATATGTGTAATACTGAAATAACATGCTCTGGATTAAAAAATCCAGATTAAATTCTCATAAGGTCCACATGAACGCTTCTATTTATTCTTGAGAGCTCTTGCTCCAAATCTTTATCTCTGAAATTATATTTCTGATTTTATGATTTAAAAGACACAGCATTTTCTTTACCCTATTTTTTTTTTTCTGGCATTTTTACTGCCATTCTTTGATTTCCATCTTGTTTTTTTTTTTTTCCTTGACAGTTTCTTGGATGTTCTCTTACGTCATTGTCATAACTGAAACACAGGGACATAGAACAAGAAAATAATGAATTGCCATGTGCTGAATTTTATGGCATAATGGGACATTGTCATAGAAAGCACTGATATTTTTTGACTAATGAAATTAAATGCTGAATTAGAAAAGTTGCATGCACTTCAATTGGTTTTATTGCCAGGCACTCTCCCAGCAAACCTAATTAACTTCAAGCTACAGAACACCATTAACAGATGGGACTTTTTGTCATGTGTTTTTTCAGTAATTAAAAAATCTCAGTCTTTTCAAATTTATGGATTAAACAGAAAGATTCATTTTATCGTCAAAATTTCAGTGGAAAATGGAGGAGAAAAAATCAGAGAGAGGAAGGGAGAAAGAAAGCAAGACAGAGAATTAAAGCTGAAACTGACATATATTAGAAGCATGTACAGAATGGGACATAGCAAAAGTATTTCCTCCTTTAAAAATATTTTTTCAAACGGGATGGGCAATTTGTGTGGAAAACAAAAGTGCTTTAATTCATTTTTTTTGTTGTTTATTTCCTGCTTTTTATTTTCATATTCCTAAGTATGATAAACTGATGCTTTCTGAATTTTGATTCCACAGCATCCCTTTAAAAGGAAAGACTTCTTTTAAATTCAAAGAGCCTACACAAATGAGAGGTAGTCTCTTAAAGTATATGTAAGAATGTTGAATTTCTTTGGAGAGAGAGAAAAAAATGCAGCTAATTCGAGATGATCTGAACTTGCTAATTCTGTTTTGTGTTGTTTTATCCAGAGATGCCATATATTCTACTCCCAGCAACATGTCACCTTAATTACTATTAGCTGTCAGTGATTCAGGCCTTTACCATGCATCTTACCTGTGCTTTTCAGTTAATACTCAAATTACTGTTTTGCATACATTTAGTATGTGGAAATTGATTTTTCCCTCTTTTGGTAATTCTTCTATATCTGTTGTATCTATTTTATTTCCCAGCAATTTTGTTTCTGTATTGCTTATCATCACTATTACTCAAGTCTGTAAAATAGATGCATTAAATGCCAACTGTATTTTTTAAGGTGTATTTCCAATAAATTCAGAATTTTAGTTGCAGTAATAAATAACTAAAACCACCAAGACATGTCTTACTCCAATTAGCTCCCCTTTTTTGGATAAACTTTGAATTTTCTCGTTGTCTTGTAAGTCTGTATGAGTTTTGCAAAGGAGAAAAATGATGTAGAAAAAAATCTTGCTTGCTCACTGTCTAGCTTGGACGTGAATGGCAGGATCAGTAAGTCACTGAGACAGATTTCTGAGCTAAGATGCTAGCCAGCAGACATTTCCCAGCCGTTAGCTTGTGTCCTGTCAGCAGCAGCAGGTGCTGAATGTGTGCCTTGCTTCTCACAGGCACTTGGCCTGTGCTCATGTGAGAACATGTACAGATCACTGCTGCTTCTTCACTGTGTTCTATTTCATCAGCATGGCTCTGACACAGAGTACATGAACTGCAAAATCTATGGTTATGAATAAAATATGACAGGAAATTTCCCAGTTTCTTAGAATCCTTGTTTGAACTGGAATTATTTATTGCTGGTGTGAACAAGATGGAATCGTATTTTGGCTTCTCATTGTTTTCTCACTTTATCTTTCTCCTTCTGTTCACTCCCTCCAGCCCTCTCTTACTTGCTCATGACTACTGGCACATGGTGTCATGGTTTAAGGGCAGGACAGCACCTTAGACCTGTAACAGATGCTCTCTGTTAACCCCCCTCCCTCCTCAAAGGGGAAGAGAAGGGGAGTAAGGGAGAGAGACTTGGTGATTAGAAAAGGAAACTGGAACAGCTTTAATGAAAAGAATAAATGGAATATATCACTGTAAGCTGATGTGTTGAGGCCCTGCTTTTTCCACACACCTGATGTATTCAGGTTCAGCTCAGTGCCTCTGTTACATGTTTTTCTAACAGGATCCAAATGGAGTTCAAGGTTCCATTCTTTTCTGAAGTCCTTTCTGTGATTTTGGGGGAGGTTATGAATTGTAATATTAGGTGTGTATTCTGGGACAACAGAGGAGAAATCAAGCCTTGGTTTGAAATCAGATGTATGTTACAATAGTGGTGTAGGTTTGCAAACACATCTCACTGGTGTAGCACGGGAACCTGGAGCTTCTAGTACAATTATTTGCATTTTAGCACCACTTTTTTGTCATTGAATTGTCATAGAAGATTTTAATTCTTTGTCTTGGAAGATCTTATCCACAATCTGTATAACATTGTTTAAACAACAAAGGACTGGATACAACTCAAATGCAAGGCTGATGTACAGTTATGCTGGTTTTGTTCTAGACTGAATGTTGTGACCTATGTGAAATGGAAAATAGAAATCCATCCTCACTTCTGTACTTTGAAAGTAAAAAAAAAACTTTCAGAAAACTGAAAGAATGAGAAGAATGTAATGGTGTCCCCAACAGTTTACAAACGTAGTTTCTCAAATTTCATTTTCAGCATCAAATGAACATTTTAGCATTCTTCAGCAAAATGCTCCTGCTATATATATATTCTGTTTTATTTCTTTTTTTGTTTTGTTGTTTATGTTTTCTTTTTATTGGTTGATTTATTTTTTTTTTGCATTTTATTGGGTTTTTGTTTGGGTTTTTTTTGCATATAGCTGTATTTGATAGTGATTATGCTGGTACTGTTAGCCTACATTCTGTTGAATCATGTATATATTAAAACATCACCTTTAACACTTGTGTTTAAACCATGTAAGATTGGATAGTTGTGTTTAAGACTCGTTTGGGTCAAATAAAACTTTTAACCAGAGGGTAAGGACTGTATTTACAGAACCCTCAGCACCTTGGTTAACACTTTAAAAAAGAGCCAGACAATGAAGCAGATTTGGTTCAGATCAAAACTGTGATTGTGTGTGGTGTGGAATAATACAAGGGATGTTTTTATTATTATTATATATGTTTTTATTAACATAATATGTCTGCTTCAGAAAAGCATCTGAAGCCTGTACTGAATGAAGACATTTTTGTTTCAGTGCTCATCTGTTGCTTGCACAGTTGAGACTGTCAACAAAAATAGCCATAGTGCTGGTAGTATGCATTAGTTATGGTATTCATACAGTCTAATAAATCAGTCACAACTGGTATGACACCAGTAGTTTATTTCACACACACAGTTGTTTAGATAGTGCCTTAAATTGCAGCCCCTTATGACCTAAGAAGCTGTGTTTTAACTGGCAGTTGGAGGAGCTGCATAGCCCCTTGTTTTGTGCCCTGGGTTACCCAATGCTGAGTGATCAGTTTTCAGGGTTTACTTTAAGGGACATTACTTTTTAGCAGCTACTTTAGACCTGCCTGCCAGAAGACTGAGGGACATTTTGTTTTGGTTCTCTAGACCAGCAGATCAGATGAGTTGCTGGAGATGTAATTTTCCATCTGTTTCCCATCCTTAGTGGAATCTTCTCTGATTTCTTCCTGAAGGATTTCATTCCAGGATTAAAGTAATAGATTATTAGGTTCGTGTTCCAAATTGCCCAGTGGATGGCATCATTCAAGAGACACCAAGTAAGGATTTCAGAAGTCTAAGGATGAGTACGCAAAGTGTTATGTACATCAAGATTCCTCAAGCCAAAACTGTGTGCAGAAATTTCAGTTCTGCTGTCCTGTATAGATGCAGACCTGCTTTGGGTAGGATATGAAACTAAATCATCCCACAATGGTGGAGAACCTTTAGGAGCCAGTAGAACAGTCAAGTATATTAACTTTATGTTCAGAAAAAAGAGATTAGACAGATGGAGAAGTGATGAGTCCAGCTTCTGCTGCACTCACCAGGAAAGCAAGTTCTGCTTTCTTAATAGGGACAGGATGCTAGACCTAACAAATTTGTTTTGTTCCAAAATTTTAACATCTTTAAATGGAGGAGGGAAAATGTTGGGACTACAAGTTGATGGGGATATGTATTCATTTATGTGCTGCATCAAGGTATTGTTTTAATCTGTTTGAAAGTTAACTGTAGTCTCAATGGACAGGAATGCAGAGCAAATATCTATTTTTACATAGCTTTAAATTTATCCAGTAGCTTTTGCAACCATGTATGCAATTGGAGATTCAGCCTACTCTGTCCTTGAGCTTGGTTTGCCTAACAATGACCAGAAACTTACTGCAGTCCTGAAGGACAGGTCTGATAAAGCTATAGTGTGATTTAAATGACATGCTGTAGGATTGCTTGCTGAAAATTGGAGAATATAGTTTAGCAAAGTTTAGGATCTAGGACCTTCTTGTATACTGGGTTTCCCTGACCTAGGATTCCTCTTCTTTGTGGCTCTTTTTCAATGCCAGAAAGCATTCTATCATAATATATAGTACTTGAAATTCAAGTAAGAATAGTGTTCTTAAGAAAATTAGAGCTGAAATAAAAAGAGTTCTAGTTTAGCATTTATTTTTTTCTTGGTGTTTTGTTTTGGTTTGCTGCTTTTTTTTTATATATGTTTAAAAGAATGCATGTTTTACTGTACTACTTAAATAATGACACCTTTTTTTTTTCTTTTGTAGGTTGTCTTAGTCTTCGCTCTTAGTATTGGTGCTCTTGTAATATACTTCATAGATTCGTCAAAGTGAGTATTCTAGTCCATTTTCCTTCCTGTTCTTTCCTGCAGCAATTGCACAGCTTTAAATTGCTCCATTCATCTTCTTCAAATTAGAGCTTGGTCTCTTCGCCTGAGTGCAGAAAACTTTATAACAGTCCATGGTCTACCAAAATAAGAATGGGAAAAAAGATCTTATATAATCCTAAGTGAACACAGTCATATTGGATCTGTAGAATGGATAGAGAGGAAAAAACTACGTTGATGTGTTCAGATGATACATTCTGTGGCAAAATTATGGTTTTTATATTCATTTGGCATATGTAGAATATTTCCAATTCAAGACTAGGATGAGAAATACAGGAGAAGAATATTTGCCAAAAAAATTACAGTTTTCAGGAGAAAAAAGTTTGTTTAGGAGCCTGACAGGAACACTTCTGAAAATCTCTGAATGAATGAGACAGTGTGAGCATGATATCTTGCAGATGCGTTCGGATTTCTGGCTCTTTGGTTTCATGCATTTCTCTCAAGGTGAGCCAGTAAAAATCTGGAAAACATCTCAATGTTTTTTAGATTTACACCAACATTATCACATAGTGTTGTACACTGCTTGGCCAGGCAGTACAAGATTTCATTCTGAACTTTTGAGATATGTGATGATTTGCTACAGACCAGTGTAACTGGGAATATCCTCTTGGATATCATTCCTACTCCACCCCTGGTTTCATATGAAGATGGACACATCTGGTATAACAGACAAATTGGTAACCAAACACAGAAGAAACCAAAAAAAAAAAAAAAGGGTCTTAATAGAATATTGTTGTGTTTAATCCAGTTATTTTGTGAGGATGACATTCTGAAGTGTCAATAGCTTTTTAAAGCTACATACTTGCTTCTTTTCTTCAGCCTAGTTTTAGGCTTGTCATTACTGCAGAGGTGAGATGCTGGAGCTGTCTGTAATGGCAATATTAGTGTTCTAAGCCAATCCTTATGTGACTCAGAAAATCAGGTGTTTCCCTGTTGACATCTGTACATCCCTGTTTGGGTGGGTGGCAGCACCAGCAAAAGGCATCTGGAATGCATGGATGTCAGGGCTATATTGTGTGGGTCTCAGGCCATACCTTTGTAGACTGTATACCACAAATTGCAACACAAATTACTAAGGCACAGGTTTTCTTTGTGGAGAGGAGCCAAGTGGTAGAAAAATTCAAGTTCTATCTTGAGCTACCTTGAAGTGAAGACAGTTTTTCCTTCTTAATATTGTGGTTTTTTCATTAATTTTAGCAAATTTTTCTTTAGTATGTCACCAATGAAGCACAAAAGGTGGAGCTTTTCTGAAGACTTCTTAAAACCTCTTGAAATAACAACAGTGAAACACTTTTCATGAGGTGAAAAGTGTCAAATAGAATAAAACCCATTTCCACTTACAGTTCAATTTCAGAGTAATAAAATGCAGCTATTGTTGGGACAATCATCTTTTGTGAAGCTAATGGATTATGTGATGACTTTTTAGGCACTGCATTCTAGAAGTCTTTGTTTTCCTCAGGGAGAGCAAAGCTGGCAACATGGGAGATTTCTCTGGGCTGCTCAAGGTTTCTGTGAGCCATCTAATCCATCTCTGGGTTTTCAGCCAGCATTTAACTCCTGGCTGCAGTTTAAAGTCAGTAACCTCAAGCTAAAAAACTCTACTTGCACTCTTCCTTTTTTTCACCTCTCTTGCCCTACCTTATTCTCACACGTATGGTTTTTGGTTTGGTTTGGTTTGTGTTTATTTGAGGTTTTGTTGTTGTTGTGTTTTGGGTGGGGGTTCTTTTTGGTATATAATCCTTAGTAGATTAGTTGAGATTAAAATAGATAAATAGTAGATTAGAAACTCCTCAGATATATCCCTGTAGTGAAAAAAAAATGGCTTTGTTCTGTCTCATGTACATTTCCAGTGATATGGTGGCAACTAATGGAAGATTTCAGCCCTTAAACTGAGATTTTATTTAGCAGAGAAACTACTCTTGGCATCCTAGTCAGTTAAATCCAGTCACATCCTTGTAGGAAATGTTTCACTTGTTACTAAGGACTAGGCTTTTTCTTTTCTTTATTTGTAAAATCTCCATAAAATTCTTGGATAATGGTATTTTTCAGTATTTTTCAATGGAACTAGCAATTAAATGTGAAACATTTGCCAGAGATACGTTGTAAAATATCACCTGTGTAATTATTTTAATATAGGGATAACAAATAGCCAAATAATTATGTTTTTATTTTTAAAGATTAATTCACTTAAATATCTATGTTCCATTTTTAGTTTGAATAAAAGCAGAACATTCAAAGACATAGTAAGCAGTTACCTGGAAGAGTTTTATTTAAGAGGGTAGTCTACTTTAGTACAAAAATAGCATCTTATATTCTAATGATGGTTCTCTTCCACTTCATGTGTCCTTAAAAATTTTTCATAATGTAATTTTTCAAGGTAAGGAAACAATGGAATTGCCCTTCATTCTTAAGAGGAAAATCTGACTTGATATGTGTTCCTTAGATATTTCCCTGGAGTCTACTGAATGTGCTGCTGTAGAACAGAGCTTGATGTCTGCCAATACTTTTAACTTTTCTATGCTTTTTTTTAAATTTATAAGTAGTTTTCACAACCTTCTTCTTTCCTGTGTCTAATTCTGTTTATTTTTCTGTGTAAAAAGTTGTTTTAGCAATTATGTACAATAGACCTTCTCTATTATCTATAATATAAATATAAAACTTTTATTTAAATAATCATTAATGATGAACTGCCTATTTCTATTTTTTTTTTTTCTTGTGATGGCAGTGGTAGCATGGAAACTGCTTATGATGGGAATATCCTTTTCTGCTATGGTTCTGTTTGCTCTTCTGAGGTGCAATCAAATGTAGCATACAACCATGGATGTATTCTGTGTTTTTTTAGGCAGAGAAACTTATAGTTTGTTTGTTTTTTCCAGAGAGCTTGCTTTTTAAAAACACTTTTTGAAAAGCAAATTAAATCCATTTGAGCAAGTTAATGTTTTGGTGCAGCAGTATTTTTTTTATTAAGTCCTCTAAGACTGGCCTTACCATCCTGAGGTGATGTTTGGACAGTGCTAATAAATCCAAACTTTAAAGTCTGATAGGAGATATGCTGTGAGGTAACTGAGTTGCACTGAGGACAGGTTATGAGTGGCAGGTGGTAATAGCTCCAGATCCTAAACCTTTGTGTTTTGGGGGATTTTTACCAAGCAGAAAGGATTTGATATGTAAAAGCTGAATAGTGAACAGTTTTACAAGTGAGGTTGTTTCATTTAGCATGCTAAGTATTAATTTGATTCTGTCCTTCAGTGAATGTGGTTTTGTCACTTCAACATTTTAGCTGGCTGAGGAGTGCACTTTTGCAAGTGAACTCTGGCTTTTCCAGGGTGGGTGAGTAGATTCCCTTCAGGTGAAGCTGTTTAGGAAAATGAGCTGCAGGAGCACACAGTGATCTGTTCCACCATGGGCAGCCAGTCCCCACAGCTGGGCTACATGAGGCTTGAGAGTATAAAAGCTGCAGTAGAGGGAAGTTTCTCATTCCTTGTGTCCAGTTTACTGTATTTCTTCACAAAATCCCAGCTTTTTGGTAAGTTTCTGGCTTTGCTTTTATTTTTTCTTACCAGTGTACAATGTATTAAAAACTTCCTACAATTGCTCCTCTAGAGAGCAGAGCTTTTTGGGGGTTTTTTTATGCCACGAATCTTACTTCAGTGTTAAAGTTGGGCTCCGAGGTTCTCTGTGTCCTGGCTGTGCTGGCCCTGGCCAGCTGCCTTAGGCTAGTGGCTCTAGCAGATGAGCAAAGGTGTGATTTTGGCTACTCAGTGCCTTAAAATGGCTCGGGTTTGACCGAGGTACTGATGAATTTCAGTGTAATAATACCAAAACTAGCTTTTTGTTTTGTTTTGTTTTTTTAATTTCCTAGAGAAAGGTCAGTGATTTAATAATACAACACATTTTATGAGAAGCTTCAGGTTACAGCTCAGTTCTTTCTTTTTCTTCCTCTTTTCATTCTCTTTTTCTTAAGTAGTGTTAATGTTTTTTTCTTTTACAGGCACATATCTTCCAGTTCTTTTAAAAATGTCCTTTTATGCTTCAGTAAACAGTGTTAGAGTTATGCTGTTTCATTTTGCTGAGGACATCCCTTGTAGTTCAGGCTCCTGTGCTCTGAAGTATTGCCTTTACCAATATTTAAAGTGAATACAGATTCTGCAATAATACTTCAGTCTTCATTGAAGAATTCAACAAGTAGGGCTTAATTAAACTAAGCTTTGTGTCAACTCTCCCAATTTATACTGAAATGTACTCAGGCAAAAATATTTTCATTAGGTTTAAAAAAACTCTTTGTCTTACTACACACTTAACCCACACTAAGTGGCCACTGGAGCATTCTTTAATACTTTAAGTACACTCTAGATTTTTATATATATACATTTGTTCCATGGTGTATGACTAGAGATGAAGAAGCTGACTTGAAATTCTGGGATCTGTTTCATGGAAATGTTTTTAGGCATTTACAATTGCTCAGATTGCTAAAATTACAGTGGTCTGTATCTTGGCAAGTAGATTAGACAATCTCCTTGTCATTTTTTTTCTTCACTTTAGTTTTGTTAATACTGAAGCAATATCTGTCCATTTCTGTGGGCTGGTATTTTTTTTTTTCTATGCTGAAGTAAATCCATTTGGATTTGTTCTCCTAACTCATCTTTATAAAAATAGGGAAAAGTAGAGAATTCCTAGAAACAGCTCTTATTTTTCAGAGAGCTTGAGTTTGGTAAATTATATGTAAATAAATTTTGTAAACCACTAACTGAATAACTCTTCCAATCTCCTAAGGAGTTGAAGAAGACTGTAAAACTCCTTCATAAAACCTTCTAGTATTCTGTGGGTAACATAAAGAGAATTAATTTGTATGTGCTTGTCTCATTGATAAAGCAACATTGGCTAACAGTGGCTTTCATTAGTTTACATAATCATTGCATAGGCTACATGGAAATAACCTGTTTTCTCCAGGCAAAACAATGCAATGAAGTTTCTTTTAATCAATGCCAGTAAACTGTGTTTGCTTAATGGTCAAAATGGTTGCAAATGAATTAAATAAGAAATACTGTGGAAGGGTTTTTCATTCTGTAATAATTGTCTAATCAAGCTCTGGGGAAATTTTGTTTCTGTTTTTACTCTTTGATATTATACAGATATTCCTTTTAATCATGAGGCATAATCTTAATGGTGTACTAAATTGCAAGGGGATAAATTTGCTGAAGTCTGAGGACCCTCAAAACATTTCAGTAGGGTTTAAATTTCCAGAAAACATCTAAGAAATGACAAATCAATACATTTGGGGCAGAAATAACATCTGATTTGTATATGTGGTTCCGGAAACAAACTATTAGCATTTTCAATTTGGTTTGTTTTCAGTATTTTACTAATCATTTTATATTTCAACATGTCACATTATTTCAACTGTCTTCATGCAGAATCTACAAATTGTTGAGTTTGGAAGGGCCATGGAGAGCTTGTTTAATCCAGCCTTCTTTCTTCCTTTAGGGTTACCTAGAGCAGGTTGGTCAGGAGTGCATCAAATTTGGTGTCTTGGACTAGAGGCCCTTTAAAGGTCACTTCCAAACCAATACATTCTGTGATTCTGAAAGTCAGGTTTTTAGTATCTCCAAAGATTTAGATTTCAGAGTGTCTCTGTGTGACTTGCTCTGGTGTTGAATCACCCTCACAGACAAATGTGGGGTTTTTTTCTTATGCTTAATTTTAATTCTATGTATTTTAGCTAATGTCATTTCTGCCTGGCCTACAGGGGGCCTACAGGAAAGCTGGAGAGGGGCTGTTTACAAGGGCATGTAGTGACAGGATGGAGGGCATTAATTAATTTTTTTTAAACTGGAGAAGGGTGGATTTAGATTGGATGTTAAGAAGAAGCTCTTTACTATGAGGGTGGTGGAACAGTGCAACAGGTTGCCCAGGGAAGTGTTGGAGCCCCATTCTTTAAAGACATTCAAGGTCAGGCTTGTGGAAGCTCTGAGCAGCCTGGTCTGGCTGAGGATGTCCCTGCTCACTGCAGGGGGGTTGAACTAGATGACCTTTAGGGGTCCCTTCCAACCCAAGGTATTCTGTAAGATGTAAATGGTAGATTAACCAAAGATTATCTCCATGATGCCTAGAAAACTGTAAAACAGGTATAATTTGCAACTTTGCAGCTTTAGTTTGGACTTTAAGGAGATTTTGATAGCTGTGACTGTAGTGAAATACTGGAAAAGATAACCTAGAAGGGGTGTGAAATTTCCTGCAAAAAGGAGTATTGAAGAAAATACATTTAATCTCACTTGTACATATCCTTGATGATAATTTGGTAGTATGTTGGACTAGCTGATTATTATGTCTTCTGTAATGTAATGGTGACTGTATTGCTTAAAAGAAATGAAAACCACTTTGTTGCTCTGAGGATCTAAGCCAGAAGAGTAACAAGGGTATCTATATAGATTTATTTTTTCCTAATAAATACTCCTGATAAGATTTAGCATTTAAAGCACTTATCTTTTGTAACACAGTTTATTATTTATGATGATAAACTCAGAGCCACTCAGAAGACTGAAATAGAGGCAAGGGCAGGGAAGATGTGTGATCCTTTCTGGCCCAGGGCAGATGTTTTTTTCATAATATGTTTCTTTTCTCTGCAGTTCAAGGTCACAGTTACTCAGATAGGGGTTTGGTCTTTTATTGGAGCTGATCACTGAGAAATATTTCTAATTATTTTATTGTAATCCAAAGGATGTGTGTAGGCACACAGGAAAGCTTCTGAGGATTTGATATTCGATGCTAGCATTGTATAGCTTGTCTGAAAATGATTAATAAATCCAACAACTATGCAGTACCAAAAGGTAGAAAATTCTTTTTTTCCCCTTACTGTGTTGCAAGGGAAATTTTGCTTTTCAAATTCTTTTGTCTCTGCTGCATTTAGGAAAAAAACCCAACCCAACTGTTTTTCTTGATTGGTTGGTTGGATGTCTTGTGTACTGAGAAATCAAAAGGCATTAGGTTAAATATCAAGGTGAAAAAGGACTGCAAAATATGGAAGCTGCTTCTAGTTGATTCCTGGTGGTCTTTGTTGTTTTCTAGCTCTGCTTTGGGAAGATTGTCCCCATCTGCTCTAAATTCCATTAGTTTTTGTAGGGCAGGATCTCAAAGTTTGATGTGTGAAAAGAGCAAGTCAGATATCAGGCATAATCAGGCATGTCTAGAAACCCATCCTTCTGAAATATGTTTTAAGTTCTCTAGTTTATCCTCTGCTGTCCTTCTCGTGTAAATCTTGCATTAGTTTTGATCCTCTACTCAATTTGTTTCTCTGCATGAGCTCATAAATCTGTCAGGCTAGTGAAACCAGAGTGCTAAAACTGTATCTTTTATCTCAGATATGTCCCAGAACCACTGTCCTTCTATCATTTCTATCCATGTCTGTTCATTTATTTTCTGATTCAAGGCAGGAATGTTGCTGCTGCTGCTAATATTTTCCTTATCTTCCATAGATAGTAATAGGAAATGTTCTTACCTTGGACACCTGAAATTAGTCTGAAGAATGTGCTTCAGGGAATAATCATATGGCATTTCCATGGGATGAAAAATGATGGCAGGAGGTCTCAGTTTCTCATTCCTGTGGTTTGCTAGTCCTTGTAAATATATATATTTTTTTTATTTCAAAAATTAATATTTCTGTTGCAGCACTACATATTATGCTGCATCTGCAGAGCAAATTTAGTGGCTTAGGTGACTTGGGTCTGAAATAGGGGATAAAAAAAACTTAGATTAGCATTTAAAAGTAGCTTAGATACCAGTAGCTTTCACTTGGAACAAGTTCTGCTGTGTCCTGTGTTTATTTTCACCACCCACTGTATGCAGTAATTTGGAGATCAGTTTGTATAATGAAACTGTATTGATCCCATTTCTGACAGGCTCAGTTTCAAGTATCTCCAAACTCACACCATTCTGAATATGTTTCCAGTAGTGCTGTGAGAATATATTCTTACACTGCATTTTAAATTCTTTTAAAAACCACGAGTGTGTAATATACAGGTTAGAACCTTTAGCCTTTTTCTCCTTTGAAATGAATCTTTGCATTTTTTGTTTTATCCTGACACATCTGACACTGCATCTGCAAATGTTTCACCCTGTGCTTTCTTTCCCTGTAGACAGATAAGTTGTGTACACTAAATTAACAGCATTCTTCCTCACCAGTGAACAAATTTACAAATCTAATATAAAAGAGATAACTCAGATGAGGTTTTAAAAATACCAGTTGCCATAGAGCTGTTATCAAAACATGGCTTGCATGGAAGATTGCCTTTCAGAGTGGAGCTGCATGTACAATCCCTATGATTTTCAAGCTACAAATACAAATAAAGACGTGACCTCTTTTCCTTTTCTGCCTCCCTTTTCCCTGACAGCTTGACAAATTGTAGCTTTTGGGACACCCCAGTAGTTGATGAGTCACTTCTACTTAAAAATAGAATTCCTTGCAGCAAGGACACCCATTCCACATCTGAGGCATGTGTGGTTTCTGACAGAGTCCCAGGGCCAACTATGCCATGTTCAGTAGAACTGGGAGAAAACCAGGCTTCTCCTCAGTAAATACCAGAGCTGGAATCCAACAGAGTTGAAAAAAAGAAAAAGGAAATATCTTATGTATGAACACAAATGATTGTGTGCTTCCCACCCTTCCCTGCACTCTGCTGACATTTTGAGCCTTTTTTCAGATAGCTGGTGCAATTTAATGAACATCACTATTCCACTTGCTGCTTTTTTTTTCACTATTTTTTTTTTCTGTAAATCCAGAGAGACCTGACAGAACGCCAGCTTCACAAAGGGAATTGTAAGATCTGATTAGTGTGTGCAGAAGAAAAGCTGTAATGGAGCATTACAGTTTTGTTATCCTTTTATTTGTGAGGCACTTGAAATGTGACAGGCAGAGTGCTGCAAGAGGCCAGTAATAAAATAAGCTGTATTCAATATAAGGTAGACAAGATAGACAGGGTACCCTAGCCAAACCCCAGAAGAAAGCATAAAATACGAATGTGATTAATATTAAAAAATGGCAATTTGTTGCACTGTAGTAGATCTTGCTCACTTGAACTCTCCAAGTTTGTATTACTCTTATCAGACCTAGTGCAATTAGAGGGGGTGAGCCACACTGTTCTTCAGATAAATTGTGGTAGCTTGTGGCATATTTATTAGTCTAGTACTGATGGGAATTATTTAGCCTCAATAATGAGGGCCAGGCACATCTAGAACAAATTGATGGCACCCAAAACCATATCAATGCAATGTTTTTTTTCTGGAGAGTTGTAGGGTTTTTTTCTCACAAGATCTGCACCTTGATAAGCATTAGAAGTAGTGGATTTGGTGGAATCTGGTTTCCTTGCAACATCCATTAAATAATTAATTCTTGTAATTCCGAAAATTGCAGAAGCTTGCTAGAGACAGTGGGATATCTGTAAGATTCATTAGGCAAGGCAGGTCTGCTGGTGTGATGCTGTTAGCCCTAAATGATACTGCATCAGCTATGCATTGTTCTTGTTAACCTTTTGAATTTACTGTTTTCTCAAAGGAATTTTCTATTCACATGTAATTATTTAAATGTATATTAATTAGACTTCATCTTTACTAAAAATTAATGTTTTTCAACAAAGATGGCTCAGTATCTATTGCTATGAGAAGATGCAATGATAATAAAATTATATTGAATACAGAAAGTATTTTTTTCTTGTTATTTATATTTATACTATTTGTTCTGAGTAAAAGTCAGTTTAATGTAAATGAACATAGACAATTAGTTCTGCTATTCAGTCATATTAGTCAAAAGACCCTCAGGTGACTTAGATTTAAGAAAACAGAAGGCAATACTGCAATCAACATTAGTATCTACAGAGAATCATAGTAATCTGGCTGTAATCTTCCTGAATAATACTAATGCTTAAAAAACTTCTCAATCTCTTTGATAATTTTAACTTTCATTTTTCTCCCTTTCTATTTGAAATTTCTGTTCAGTGACATGCATTATGGTACTGTCAGAAAGTTCAGAATGAGAACTTTTATCAGAGTAAATGAATTTATTAAATGACCTATTCTTAGTATCAGTCAGATTATCAGTCACTCTATAAAAACCTCTAACACTTTCACAGTATTACAACTTTTACTGTAGATCTCAAGTGTTCCTAACTGCTTTCAGAAAATCAAGAGAGAGTAGAAGAAGTGGGGGAAAGAAGAGTCAAAAGAACTTCAGGGTTAACTTTGCTTGACTTAATTTTAATTAATTTGCAAGAGAATACGGGAGAAATTCTCTTTACTGTGAGCTCTAACTGGAGAAAACATCAGTTGAAATTTATTGTTTACTTTATTTTGAAAATATTATGAGGAAGAAATAAATCCAAGAACTAATTTCCTCCTGACTACTAGTGGTGGTTGCTTATCTGTAATAAAATGGACATATTTTATATTTTTTCATGTAAAACTTAAATGCTTATGATTATATTGTGATGTCTTAAGGATTTCTTAAATAGTTCTGTTTATGGTTTTTCTAAAATGAGATTGTTAAATACCACTGGATTTGGAATTTAAGCCAAAGGGCCTGTTGTAATAATTTAGTTACATTTCTTTTTATATCAGTTTCAACAGTATTTGGTTTCCAACAAGTATCTTCAGATCAGGAAGATATTTAGACTTCATTTTACAGATGTGATAAAAAAAATCTTTAATTTACTTAGAAAACTAATTGTAGGGGTTAACTGACCTTGCTCTTAAAAATGTATGTTAACTTTCAAACCAAACATTTGGCTTTGTCTTCCACTTGCCTCCGTTTTTCCCTGTGATATTTCCACTGTATTTTGTAGATACATCACTAGGCATGTGCAGATCACATTTTAATCCTTTTTTTTTATTCATAAACTGAATTTTTGAAGGTCATTTTCAGTTTCTTAAAATAGTTTTTGGACTGAGTCACTGTAGCAGCTTGAACTCTTTGGCATGTCCATTTTATTTCTAATATTTCAGTTCAAGCATTTTGCAGTCTCAATTGGATACTACAGGACATGAATATTTCAGTAATTTTGAGTACTTCATTTCAATGAAAGCTCTGTCTTTTCTTACCCTTCTCTTGTTATTGATGAAAGGCATGATAGGTGTTTCTGAAAGGCAAAACTGATGGAGTGCTCTCTCTTTTTACTGCTGCCCATATAGCAAAGACAAAATATCATGCTATTCTCTGTTCTCCCTCTGTCTCACAACTCCACAGCATGAAGAAAAAAAGATTTAATGAATAGAATTTTAAAAAATCTGTGTTTGTTTTTCCTGGGCAGTTTCAGTGCAGAGGCTTTAGCCTTGTGACTTTTATAAGCCTGTGAAAGTGAAAGGAGCAGAGTAGTGCACACTCTTCAAACTTCTAGAAAAGAGGCATTTTGTTCTTGGATATGGACTTGCTGTTTTCAAATAAATTTATAGTCATATAATCATAAAATAGCACTACATTGAGGAAATTTATATTACTTCCCTGTGTTTTCTGGAAATAAATAATCTCTATTAAACTTCAGAAAGAAAAATAGGATTTAATGCAACTCATCACTGAATAGAATATGGGATATAGGCCAGTGAATATATTGTTTGGAGTAAGTGTGGGTGTGGGTTGGGGATTGTTGTTTGGGTTTTTTTCCCTTTTATTTATTTCTTTTTCTCCAAACACCGTTGCTAAGTCCCAGGGTGGTGAATGCTGACATGATGTATTTTCCAGGACATAAATGGAAATGAGTCTATATTCCACTTAAACTACTGAATTCCTTAAGCAGAAGGGAAGCACATGGTTCTGTTTTCTGTCAACCTAGTATTTTAAACAAAGATGTGTAGGATTAGCTGCCTGGAAAACAAAGATGAAGTTTATTTGGGATTTTTTTTATTTTTTTTGAAGGCAGTGATGCTGTTAATTGGTAGGTCTGGTAACACTGAAACAGAAGGGTGCAGGTGGGATAAATATTTATCAAAATTTAGAAATTGCAGTTATTCAGGACATATTATATCTCATGAATTCTCTAATGGGCTTCAATCCCAACATTTGTGCTGATGTTGGGTTGGTTTTGGGTTTTTTTTGTGTGTATTCACTGTCTGACCATCCAGAAACTAAAATCTGATCAGATTCTGACATTGTTGCAGTTGACACTGAAGCTTTTACAGATGATTTCTCCATGTTATTTTGATCAGGTATGCTGCAGAACTGTACAATAAGCAAACTTGGTCTCCTACACATGTGTTGGTGACCTTCTCCATGAGAGCGATGCTATTTAGTGAGGCAGAAAAACACAGAGGTAGAAAAAGCTTTATCTTTTCACAGCAGCTTTTCTGTTAATAATTTATTAGCATTCTTTTTTTTCCCTAAGAACATTGCAAGTGACTTGTCCACAAAATAGATTTTTTTGTTGTTTTTGTTTTCATTTAACTTACAATCACAGAAGCTTGTGAAATCAAGGGGTGAAACTGTTTTTCTCTAGTTGATTATTTCTTTTCAATTTAAAATTATTTGGGAATGAACTTTTTCTAGCTTTTAAATAGCTGCTTTTTTTTTTTTTGTTAGCATCTGCATAGGAATAGCCAGGACTGTAACAAATGCAAATTCCTTTTCTTCAAAGAATCTTTAGAGCATCCACTTGAGAGACAAGAGTGTATGGTAGATTCATCAGCCTTGCAGGGATAAGCATTGTAGGGATTAGTGGGATTTTAACAGTGGCAGAGAATTTAGGAGAAAGTTTTTCATTTTCCTCTGAAGAAGTCTGAATAGTTTGGATAACTATTTGCTAATTCTTATTTAACTCTAATAAGTGGTGCTAAGGAGCCTGTACCTTGAAGGGTGTGTCCTTCTGACTGTAGCTAGTCAACCAGAAGCAAAGATTCCTTAGCAATTGTGGATTCCTGGAGTACATCTTCCTACCTAGTTCACAAATTCAGTTCTTTAATTCTTTTATTTATTTAAACTTTAAGGCCATACTTTCAAGATAAAGACCAAAACTGACACTGTATTACATGAAATTTAAGCTACTTTGGCTGAAATAATGTAAAAATCTTAGCTGAATGCAAGATGATGTAGAATTGTGATATCACATTGATTCTATTTCACTATTGCCTGCCAGCAGCAAATCACAGAGACCCCAGATATCTGGAATGTATTTTAGCTCTTTTGTCACAAACTTTACTGACTTCACTGAAAAAAGTTATGCTATAAAATTTAGCTTCCAGCTCTGGTGTGTGTGTTTGCTCTGGCATTTTGTATTTGTTTGTTTTTCTGTGGTTTTGTTGGATTTTTTTTTTGTTTTGTTTTAGTTGTGGATTTTTTTTGGGGGTGGAGATTTTTATTTCATTTTATTATTTATTGGGTTGAGTGGGTTTTTTTGTAGTTGGTTTGAATTTTGTTTCTGTAATGCAGTGATGGCTTAAAGTGAGACTTACCCATTCTTATTTTTTAATCTTTCCAAATGAAAGACACAACATGGACCAAAGTATGCAGCAATTAGGAAATTTTAACTAGGAAATAAATCAATAGAGAAGTAATTGTGCTTAGTTATTTGATGTTATGTTTGTCTTAAAATGTTTAGATTAAAAAAGGGAATAAAAGAGAAAAAAAAAAAGCCCCCAAAAACCCAAACAAACACTGGAAAATCTTTATACATGACAGTGAAGCCAAAGCTGCTTCTCCTGTGGTAACTTTATGCAATAATAATTCCTAAAGTCCTTAGTTTCTGGTCTCTGCCAGATGTTGAGCTGTGCCCATCTTCTTCCCCTTTATTCAACCATATAGTTGCATTCTCTATTTCCTCAGGAAAAATGAGTTTGGACATTTTTTTTTTCCCCTTCTAATAATTTCTTAATCTTCCTTTACCTTGTGACTCACCCAATACTTTATCACTTAATTATATGACTGTGATTATATGAAGCCTCTTGGTTTTTGGATAAAAAGTAATGGCTACTCTTGTTATTCTATAAACTGTGAAGGCATTTATGTTTTCCAGGGTCCAGCAATGTCAGGCATATGTCACCTGCAAAACTCATTTAGGTAAAATATTCAATTAATTGAGAATAGATCAACTTTCTATACAGATATAACTTACATGAGGTGTATTAGTGAGAAAGAAAAAGCAATTTATCAAAATCTTACCTATCCCAAACATGGCTCTCACATTTACATATCACTTTTACATCTTAGTTACAGACATATGTAGTATCAGTGAGAAACAACTGATAAAGTCCATGTCATCATCAGTGAAGACATGAAAAATTATTTACAAGTTATCTCAGACATCTTGTGTTCATGGTTAATGCTTTATCAGAAATCAACCATATCTGCTAGATCAGCTTAATGGGAGATTTTACTGAATGAATTCTTCATGGCTGATATGAAGATGGGAAACTTCATCTCTGTGTGATATAAAAACCTAGAAAATGATAATAACAAATGCATAATTTTTAATATGGTGCCAATATACATAAAACAACCTGCAGTATATTTTCTTTTTGTTGTTTTTCTTATGCATGCTGAAGTCTGAGCATAATATATGTATCTTTTACACACAGACACTAGATTCTTCAGATGAGAAGAATGGGTGTTAAAAAAGTTATAATGTTTAGTTAAGACAAATTATGTTGCTCAGCAAAATATTGCATTTGAACTCAGATATGTAATCATTCAAATGCTTCAATAAAAATTGGTATGATCTACTTTTTACATCCCTATGTAGATTACCTGAATAGTCATTCCTTTCCTGCTTTGCTTTTAGTAGACCATGTAATAGTGAATTTCACAGAAAAAGCATTCAAAGAGTTAATGTTGCTGTAGCATATTTTCAACTTAATGGCAAATTGGTTTGTCATCTTAATGGCAGTAAGACTGTGCCTATGGAAAAGAGAGTAGGTATGCCTGGGATAGAATGAGGAGTAATAAATTGAAGCTAGTAATTAGAATATAAATGGAAGTGAAGGCTTGTATCTGTAAGCATGAGATTTCTTGATCAGGAATTGGAAGCCAAAATACACAGTGTCAGAATTTTAAGAAGTTTTCAAATGTTAATATGTATATCTGGTGATCTATTTGCATGTACAGATATTTTGACAAGTAGAAAAAGAGCTCAATTTAGTGTTTTACTGGAAAAATGACATCAATTTCCTTCATTGTCAATGTATGACTGGTAGTTTCAAAACTAAAAATATTCTTAACATTTAGTTCATAAAAATAAAATTTCTATGCAAGATAAAATGAGCTGAAGTTCTAAAAAGTTTGGATGTGAGATGTTAGGTGCAAGCTGCAGGTACCTACTCTTTATGTTCTTTAATTTTTCTTGAACCTTTGATCATTTTACATATGTTTGTCAAGTGCAGTTTGGTTTTAAGCCTTATTTACTGTTGACTGGCAAACAAGAATATAGGATTTATTCTTCTAAGGACCTTACTGGGTTTTATTTGGCCCATACAATTTAATCAATGAAATGCCACTTTTTCACTCAGTGTTAACATTTAGCTCTGTTTTCATTGACACTTCTAGATAGGACAATTTGATAAAGACACAAGGAAATCATGCAAAGTAAATCAGAGTTCACAGTGTTTCCTTTTTCATAATACGTCTCTGTGTGCTCATATCTTTAGAATTAATTTACTAAAAAAAATAGTGTTCCTACTCAAAACCAGTAAACATGTTCCTGTACTGGAATATTTGTGTCAAATTAATGACCCCCAGTGGTCATGTTGTAAATTACCTGCTGTCTGCACCACTTCTCCTGCTAACAGTGATTGAAATGCAATTGTTTTAGCTGGGACATATTTGATAAATTATTTTCATACTAAGAAATTACTTTCAGTATGAAACTGCCAGAGGTGTGTCCTGAGATTTTTAATAGCTAAGGAGCTTGCTGCTTTTAGAAGATAGACAAAAAAATCGAGTTGGAAATTGTTCAGATAAGATCTGTGTGTAGAGGAAAAAGATCCTCACTCAGTTATGTTTAGTCATTTCACAATGTATTTGTTTATTCTTGTTTTTGAGAGAGATTAATTAAAAATCCTTTTAAAGCAAAAATAAATTGTACCAGAGGACATTGCAGTAATAGGAAAATAATGCCTGTTTATTATAATGCAGTGTTACTGTTTTGCACTTCAAAATATTCCCTTAATTAAAATCTGTATTAATCACAGACACAGAAAGAAGCTTTTTCTCTGCAAACAGTCCCTTAAATATTACAAAAGGAATATTTTATGCTTCTGATTTTATTCAGATCAATAGGAATTGAAGATTATTGGTCTTAGAGGCTCAGATGCTTTATATTGCAGAAACAGATACTTGCTTAGAAGCAGTTTTTTCCCTACAGCAAGTTCATTTAATAGGGCTTTAATGGGAATATATATGTTGTGCTGCCTAGAGCATGTGTTTTCAGCATCTAATAGAGATACTGTCATAGAGATACTGTATGTATGTGTCTGTATACATGTATATATCTTTAAAATCTCATGTACTCTGGGTAACCAATGAACACAAGTAAAGAAAATGCACAGGCAATGAGTAATAAATAGGATTCAGTTTTCAATCAAAAAGGGGAGGAACAATAAAACTCTTTAGGGTGATAACTTGCCTTTTCCTGATATTAATAAGCCCCATTTGTATCAAATTTGAATTCCCATGAGTGCTGGAAGTAGCAATAAGAAAGAACTGCAGGTTAGAAATGCAGTTTAAAGCAGCAGCTCAGATTTGTTAGCAAACCCTGGCTCAGATTCTGATAAAAATGGAAGTGTCACTCACTGCTGCATTTTGCACACTGTCCTTAGGCTGCTTACTCCCACTCATGCCAGCTGCCACATCTACTTCAACCCCCACCTGGCATCTGATGTAGATTTTTAGATGAAATGGTGATAGAATGGAACATTTATTTAGAATAGAATGGGAATTATTTTATATATAAACAGAGGATAGCCTACACTTGAAACTTGTTATTATGACTGGGAGGAAATCAGAATAATAAATAATCAAAATTATTTGGCATGCTAATCCATAAAATGAGTTATTAGTTATAGTTATATTAGTAATTAGTTATTAGTTAATAAATTAATTATTGAGATAAATTCCTGTCTGCTTGGTCCTGTTTATTACAGCTACCACAATTCTCTAGAGAGTAATTTGACTTTGGGTCTCAGAGGCACTGTTGATTTTATAGTCACAGTGTAGCTTATTCTACACATAAAGCAGCAGAGGACTTGGCTCAATCTACCAACCAAGTACTTTTAGTAAACTTTATGAAGAGAGAAGTGAGCTTTTCAAGAAATTATAGTTATGTTTTACCTTAGCAGGGGTTTGGAAACCTTTTTTTTATATAGTATTTCCTTAAAGTTACAGTGATTAAGTATGAAAAACAGCATTTCTAGTTCTTTTCTAGTTGTGATCTCTCTATAAAGCTTCCATGCTGCTTAATTTCCTAACCCAAGTGACTTTAAATAGGGTAAAAATAATTTTTAAGTGTAAACAACTTTATATGTTCTTCAGTGTTATACTCAGCTTTACTAAACTGAACATACATTATAGCAAAACTCATCTTAGTTGTAACATCAGAACACAAAAAACCCCACAAACCATTCTATGACATTACTTAACCTTCAGTTTCCTTTGAGGCTTTATATCAAAGACAAGTGGAAGTTGCATGGCATTTTTTCCTTAAGCTTTTATGCTGTTACAAGAATTAGCAGGGTTTTGCCAATTCAAATTACTGAGTTATGCTCTGACATTTCAATAAACTTGACCTGTTTCTTACATAAAGATCCTCTTTTTTTTCTTCTCTCTTTTTAATGTGGTAAGCCTTGTCACCTTCAAAAAACCATGCTAATACATAATTTCATTTTCTTCATTAGAGCTATGAACAATTTACTGTCATGATACAAGTGAAGAGGAAAAAATGGCTTTAACAGAAACACAATATTTTTTCTTTTGGATTTTTCACGTAGTTATAGCTTGTTTTCTAGGGCTACACCTTTTCTAGCAGGAAAAAAGGAAACGAAAGTGTGGAGTGGAGGAAATGGATAAAATCCACATCCTTGCAACCAAAACAGAGTATAAAAAAAGCAAGTTGGAGTGGCCAGAGTTGGATGTCACATGGCCCAAGATGTCCAGCACCTCCCAGTGTTTCCCAGTACAGAGCTCCTATTCCCTGTCTATCCCAGATCATTTCCCTGACCTTATGTTTTGACATTTCTTTTGGTTTTCCCAGAATTTGCTGCTGTTCCTAACCACTTCCCACCTGAAAGTGAGTGATCTATTAACAGACTGTTATGTTAGTAATTGTTTGTAGTCTGGCATATATGCAAATTTAGCACTAAGTATATTCAGAAAATTATTAAATAGATTAGAACTTATTTGTTCTAACAAGATTAGATGAACAGATTTGTTTAAATGAAAAAAAAAAATTCCTTGCATTTAATAGCTATATGGGTAAGGCACACAAATATTTCTAATCTACAACCAGCAGCTATCTCTTACAGTTCAATATCTGTGGTCTGGAAATCATCCTGGACCATGTTCTTATATGCATGCAAGTGGTATAGTGTAGCACGTGGTGGATTTCATGGTTTTACATGAATTTTTGTGGTTTAATGTTTACAGTTAAACTGCCAAAGGGTCTAGCCAGGGATAAAACTTCACCATCTTCATCTGCCATAAGAACTGTGATATATTCATGGGCAGGTAGGAAGAAATGTCAGTGGTCTTGTTTGGAGGCACTCTTAAAAATATATAATTTTTTTTTTTTTCTGTCAAGCTCCTTTCCAAAAACAAGTTGGACCATTTCTCTTCAGAAGTGAATACTGAAGCCAACTTTTAAAGCAGGTAGTGCATTTACAGTGTCAGAGTGGCTATAATGGACCTGCCTGCATAATATACATGCTCTATATCTTTGGAAGGAAAGCTGTCAGCTGTAGAACACGTGCCCAGGCTCTGCTTGACGCATTACACATCATGACATCTGGTGACACTTCAAGTACTGTTAACAGCAGAGATCAGAGGGACGTGGCATGTGAAAGCAGTGGTGGCTGCCAGCAGCTTAGATTCTATTACATGGCAGGCTTGGAAATCTCTGTTACACTCTGTAGGGCGTCAAAATCGAGGTAACTGGACAAGGCTGACTGAGGAGGTTGTGGGTAGGGAGCTGATGGATTTTGGACTGGATGATGGGCAGACATTCTTCAAAGCTCTCGATGTATGGCAAAGCTGTCTACTGTCATCATGGGAATATGCATCCTTCCATTCTCAGCCTTCCATTAGCTCACTGGCTGCCATCAAGAACTCAATTTTTCTACAACTTCAGGAAGCTGCCACTGTGGGATTTCACTCTCTAAGCTTTCAGTCAACCCTAATGTGTAAAATGTTAATAAGGAGATGGAAGATTAAAGATACCCCAACCATTGGTTAATCTCTTTGGAGCTGATTTCTATTAACACATGTTGGTAATGATGCGTTTGGCCCAAAAGTAGGAATATGATACTAAAAATCGTTAGTTAAAGGTCAGACTGCTTGGAGGGCTAAAAGTTGTAGGTGTTTCAGGAAACACAGCCAAGAGTTGTTTTCTGTGGGTTTTATTTGAATGGTTTTCATTTACAGGTTGAGTCTATTATGAATCACAAATTAAGATTCTTTAAAAAATCTGTCCTTCTGCACTTATGTTAATATTGGTGTTCAATTTTATTTTTCACCAGTTTAACTCTAGTATTTAAATCTATAGAGCCAGCAGTGTGAAATATAATTTTTTTTTGTGTAGCAAACAGTGGACTTATGAGCTCTTGTTAGTGTTTTCCCAAGAAAACAAATTCTACAGCCTAGTAGTCATTCTAGGACTTGTATAAACTAGGTTCAGAATATTTTATTCCTA